>DWPA01001332.1:0-19063 GCA_018251375.1 Calpodes ethlius | reverse complement strand
TGAATACCCTGTATTCATGTAATTATTTTTGTTCCAATAAAGTTTCCATCGAGTCTGACTAAATGAATGGACTGCTGCAATCCGTCTTAAGACAAATCTGGACTTCTCATTACACACCACACGCACACGCGACACCACCGGCTCCCCCGATATTAAACATATTGCATTTCAATAGCGTTGTTTTAATTTTAAGCAAATGCATGATGGAAACCATCCACAATACAATTAATAATTTGCAAATGATCGACTTCCTCCATTGAAATACTGTTATAACGATGCTTAAAATTTGACCTAAAAACCACTTATGAAAAATTTTGAAGACTACTAGGTTACTCTTTCCTATCATGGATAGGATTAGGAACGATACGACCCACTAGGTGTTTTGTGAAACTGTCGAACAATTTCCATCATTATACCAGTAATCATATGAAAGTTAATATCCAAGACTTGAGCAACATTTCATATTTTAGATCGTGGGCGTACCCAGCATTCCTTTCGGCATTATCTATTGATTATAGCGCCAGACGTACAAAAATGTCCTCGCGTCAACAATACATTTTTGTTATAAACCGTATTTCGTAGGACTGCGTAGTTAGTTGCAATTGGCGGAAATTTAATATAGGTATATCTACGAATTCGAACTTTATATGCCTAATCTTAAAGGATGTGAGAATTATGCTAATAGTTGTTTCGCTGTAAAACGAAGAACAATTTGGGCAAAAGACCCCTTTTTAAGAGTTTAGTTTATGAAGAATTAAACTATTAGGGAATTTGAATTCTGTTGGAATTGAAATTTGTTACAAAAGGCTTAATGCGTCACGTAAATGTCGGAACTAATTAAAAATTGGCGGCTGGATTTTTAATAAGTAATTTTATGTAAATTGGTTCATTATTTCTCAATGGCTTGACTTAGAAGTTTAAGCTAGTTATCATGTCTTAATATAAAATCTGATAACAGACGTCAAACATTCTTACATGTCAAGCACAACGGACGGCCAGTTGCCATTATTACGCTGGGCCAGAGACTAGCAGAGCTGCACAGGCTCTATTAGTCATTGGGACTGTCTGATTGTCATTTCTCGGTGTTTGTCAGCTGCGACAGACGTCAATGTCAACTCTCAACTGTCATAACACTTGTTTTCATGTTTTTATTTATTACAAATTAAAATTTTGGAAGGCGTTTCTTCCGTTATCTACTGGGTAACGATGACGACTGAAAGCATCCAGAGTACTGTAAAATCCTTTAAGTTTTCGTACCCGACATGTACAAACGAGGATATTCTGTACAAGCTCGAGGTGCCGGTGGAGATTCCACACGGAGGATCTTCGAGAGAGCTGGTGCAGAGGGTCATCAATATGTTCCATATACCTGTGTATTTGGAGGACGGTACATACAGTGTTACTAAATACTAGGTTTAGAGCACGCCTCAAAAACAATAAAATTCATGTTCTTGTTATAGCTACCTGAAGTTACATAGTTTGATATACCTTGTTGTACTTTAACAAGTACAAAAAGAGATTTTTGATAACATTTTTACTATTAAACTATACTGTACTGTACTTCACACATGATTCATTTTATAAAACTAACTTTCGCAGAACTCAATGAGAAGCTGGCAACTTTTATAGCAGATGAGACTAAAAAATTTCATAATGAAAGAGATGAAAAATTGCTGAATCAATTGAAGAACAGTGAAATTAATGTTGAGGGAATTGTTAAAAACTGGGAGAAACTCTTCAAGGAGAATGTTGTAGAATTTGCAGAGCAGAAGGGCACATCAGATGAAGAAGTGTTTGCTGCAGCATACCACAAGCTGGTGCACTCTCCGGCACTAGAGACTATTCTGCAGGTGGAGAGTGCATATGCCAAAACCGTGATGAATATGCTCAAGAATCGAGATGATGACATACAAAAGTTAACTCAGTCGTAAGTAATTAATCTCTCTTCTCCTCTGCTCTATTAGCTGCTGCTTACCATGAAAGGCTAGAGCATAATTCATCTTCTTCCTAATTTATTGGCGATGTCAGTATCGACAGCAGGTGTCACAAGTTTTTATCTATGTTTCAGAAGCTGATACGTAACTTGCTCTATCACTTGGCATAAAAAAAATTTAGAGATAAATAAAAAGCAATGAAATTTATATAACTGTGATAAGCTAATTTAATTTAGTTTACTAAATAAATCTTATGTATATTTTTCTATTCTTTATTTTTATTATGTTCCAGCAAGGATAATCTAGTGAAATTATGTATTACAAATCATACATTGTACAAAATTGCTAATTCCCTCATGTTACAATGGCATGTGTATAAAAAAACGGGTATGGCTACAATAGATCAATTATGGTTGCAGTGGCCTTTGGGATCTGTGTCCTTTGCCCCATCATTAAATAATAATAATAATAAAAAAACAAGCAATGAGAAAAACATCCTAAGCATAAGAGTACTGTGCATCATATAATATCTCAACAAAGTTTAATTGTACCAGGCAAACGGAAGAGATGGAGAAGAAGGTGCGCCTCCTGAACACGTCATCAACAGAAGAAGAAATCAACGCACTAGCCGCCAGCCATTTCGAGCAACAGAGCCTGGCGGCCGGCCGCTGGGACTCGCAGCTAGACGCGCTGCGGCACGCGCAGCGGGCGGCTCACCGCGCTTGGCTCATGGACACCCTGCAGGACTACCAGGCCGACGAGAGAGTAACGCCCAGGTCTACCTTCATGTCCTTTATGTTGTAAAATAAATCTATTACATGACTGGGGGGTTTATATTATCAGTATTATTATTATATTAGTACATGTATTATCTTTGAGCGAAGCCTGCCTGGCTAGCTACCTCCTAGCTTAAGTCAAGAAAATAACTCATTGGGTTCTTGCGTAGAGCTGAGAGCTCCTTCCTAAATTCTCTCTTCTTTCTTGGTTGGCAACTCATCAAAGGCCATTTTGGTGCTCCTGAGGACCTTGAGAGACGACACAGCAACTAACTACCAAATGAATCATCAGCTTATTTATTGGCTAATTACTTAAAAAATATAAGTTACCGTAAACGGAAGCGAACTATTCACCGAACACACACAATTATCGTGAAAATTTATCAGCTTTCTAAAGTTCAGAGGACTCTGTATTTGTTGGTAAATAGGGTACACCGACAGCGACATTTGTCTTATTGAACCATTGACTGGATTCGTTGCAGTAATTCACCGCTGTGTAGCTTCCCCGCGGAGTTCCCGCCGCCCTCGGAGCCGCCTCACGCGCGGCTGGAGGAGAGCTTTACCATTCACCTGGGCAGCCAGCTCAAGCAGACCCATAACATCCGGCTCGTGGCCGTCGACATGATGGACCTGTGCCGAGTGGACACGGGGGACAGGTGGGGATGATGACCATGATATGGGTTCGAATAAAACCGTAAAGTCGTCTCTTCTGCCAGCTGCTATGGCCAGAACTCAGGTGGCCTAGACAACACAAATAACACATGACTGACACCGGCCTGAGAACAACCATCTGTCACAATAATATCTGCCCCGGTCAGGAATCTATACCAAGACCCTTCGCTTCGCAGGCAGGGCCACTTCCAAGTAGGATACGGGATCGTCAAGGTGCTAGAAAAGGGGGATGAAAACAATGAATATAGTTTTCTTATAAAGTTGTGTTATCATCCCATCCATTCCTCACAATAATTATGTTATATTTAAAGAACATATCATTAATGTATTGCGTGCGACCGTTCAGCGACTCGTCCGCGCGGCTGCAGCCCGCGCTGGCGCTGTACTCGAGCGAGCTGAGCGGCGTGGTGCTGCTGGCCGAGCCGGCGCCCGCGCGCTCGCCGCTGCTGCGCGCCGCGCGCGCTTCCACCGAGCACCACTTCCACGACATCGACCAGCAGCTCCGCGAGATCGTCGAACGCATCCGGGACCCGGTCAGTACAACAGTCTCCGCTCACCGAGGCTGTAGCCTGTCCGGTACAGTTATTATTGGTATCAGATTTTTAATGACACATTACATGTCAATATTATCAACAAAATATACAATATTTTGTAAAATACAGAACCTCATGTAAATTAAAGGATCATGTAAAGAAGGATCATGTAAAAAAGGATAAGAATTATTAACTAGGTTAGGTTAGGTTAACTGGGAAATCATTTTAAAGGCTGGTGGGTGACTTTACTTACCGTTTTGTTTTTGCGTACAAAATTTTTTGAGTCAGTGGCGAAGTTGGCCGTGAAGCGACGGCGCCGCGATTTGTCACTCTTACGAGACATGTTTTTTTATTATTATTATACATGTTTATAGCACCTGCAACTCAGAGAATCCTAGAGCGGAGGGGTCATGGGTACATATTTAACGTATCGCGAATTTATTATCATAAAAGATAACCATATTGCTGATTTCTAAAACAATAAATATCGATATCTTCGTTAAAGTACCGGTATCAGATGCCGTTATTGATGAATGTATGAAACCGGTTATCATGATCCGACAGGCGGAGAAGCGCAACGAGCAGCGGTCGACTGAGCAGCGCGAGGGGCGCGGCGACGGGCGGGGTGACGGGCGCGGCGAGGGGCGGGGCGAGGGACGGCCGCGGGCGCGCTCGCGGCGCGCGCTGCACACGGGCGACGTGTACGTGACGCGCCACAGCAACCTGGCCGAGGCGCACGTGGCCTTCCACCTGGTGGCCGACGACGACGACCTGCGCTCCGGTCTGTTCGCCTTCGTACATTCAATGACCCCCTACAGGGCATTAGGTTGCTTTTAAAGTTTAAATAAGTCCATTACGCAATTGGATGTCAGTCCTTCGTGCTGTTGACAATGTGTGTACAAAATTTCAGATCAGAATACTGGTAGGGGCTCAAAAGCGTAACTTACAAATACGCAATTTTAACCCATTAATATTAGTATAGATGTAATCGGTATAAACTAAGACGAGTAGTTATCTGAATCGTATTACTAAACTAAACAATATCTCGGGTTATTGATCTCTTGTATGTCGTCCTACTAGTTGGAATAATGGCTGTGAATGTAATGTTACAAGTTCCTCGGTTGCAGGGGACATCACGTCGCGGCACCCCGCCATCCTCGGCCTGCGCAACATCCTGAAGGCGGCGTGCTGCAATGACGTCACCAGCATCGCGCTGCCGCTGCTGCTGCGGCAGGAGCTCTCCGAGGTATACTGATGGTGTTCGTCGTCATCGCATCGTCGTCCAGAATGTGCATCACGTTGTTATTGATAGGCTAGCATTGTCTACGTCACGTCGTGTCGATGCAGTGTGACACAAAATAGTACAGACCCGGCCTGACGTCCGCGGACGGCGGTGGTCACTCGCCGTCAGGTCGATCGTCAACCCGTTTGTCGGATATTTACATGACAAACTATAATAATCAATTCCTTTCTTGTTTCTGTTAATATATAATATAAATTAAAAACCTAGTGACAAATATAAAATCGGAGTAGAAGTAGTAGTTTTAGTACGGTAGTCCAAGGTTGCAAATCGCAATAAAACAGGACGACAGCGAATACAAAACAAATATTACCATCGATGATTATACAGAGTACATGGAAACTTCAATAGCGTGATTCAGTCGGTTGTACACCGCCGTCTAGGGGTGATCGACGAATAACGGGACGAATGACGGGATATACAGTTTTAATGCAAGAAAACTTCACTAAATGTCGCGCGACACTCGGTGCAGGAGATGACGGCGGCGTGGTGCCTGCGGCGCGCCGAGCTGGTGCTCAAGTGCGTGAAGGGGTTCGTGCTGGAGGCGCACGGGGGCGGCGGCGCCGAGCTGCGCACGCTGACGGCCGCGCTGCCGCCGCGCGTGGCACCCGCCGTGTTCTCCGCCGTGGCCGCGCTGCTGCCCGCCATCTTCCGCGTCGCCGGGCCCGTGCGCCCCGCACGCCCCGACCGAGCCGTGCCCCTCTAGGCGACGCCCTCTACTAGCCGTGCCCAGAGTTAGGATCGATGCCGAAGGACGAGGCAGCAACAAACAGCAGATTGATAGTCGTGAAGCCTACCCAGTGGTGCGTAGTCTTACATCGTCGAGCGCCGGCTACCTCGCCCAACAAGAATCGCCACTCTTCATGTCTGTTACTGTCGTATGTGGAAATATTTAGATTGAATTTAGATTGTCATTAAATTAATCTCCTCACCGCTGTCCGTCGGTGTGCATTGACTTTTTATCAGCAAAATTATAACGCCATTGTCAAGGGTCAGCGTCAAAGACGTTTAACTTACACTTGACCCACTCGATTGGATTACACGTGAATGGTGAATAAAATATAGCTACATTCCATCAATGGCGGCAGATCTCTCCACAGATTGGGAGCGCCCGCATACATATTTTTATGTAAACACCCTCTCAGAATGAGTTCGTATAAGTAAATGTTTATATCCCTTATAAATAGATGGCGTTGTTCCTAATTCGATAACGAAACGACTTTACTGTGGAAAT
Source organism: Calpodes ethlius (assembly GCA_018251375.1). Taxonomy (NCBI): domain Eukaryota; kingdom Metazoa; phylum Arthropoda; class Insecta; order Lepidoptera; family Hesperiidae; genus Calpodes; species Calpodes ethlius. Next base: position 12,614 of record DWPA01001332.1, on the reverse strand, counting down.
AACTGCAAATCATTGGGAACGTATTCTATTGTTTATTTAATTATTGTAATCATAATTATTTAATTTTAATTCCTGTATGAACAAACATGCACTATGCACAGTGCACTGTACACCAAACATAAATTACAAATTAACTTTAGTAAAACACACTATTTGAATGCGAAGACTGCTCTCCCTATTCCATTTAATAACAAGTCAGACGGTAAGAAACATTAAACATAATCAACAATTCAAAAACTGAATGTGCAAGTTATATACAGTATACACATATATGTATGTATGTATATCTGTGGCACCCACAGTGCAGTGCAACTCAGAGTGTAAGCGATGTGTAGCGAGCGTGCGCGAGTGTGATGATGAGTTTATAATTTAAGCAATCTTTAAACTATATAACGCAATCAGAGTAATAACTTGTACTGATCTATTGAAAAGTATATAAATAAATGTTAAATAAATATGTTCAGGTCTATTAAAAAAAAAAAAAACTATTGTCAATTTCTTGGCTTCACTCGAGAGAAATAATTTTATTATTTTGTTATATTGTGTTGTGTAATGTATGTATATAGAAAGGTCGGTAAATAAAAGGCAACTTGAATTCATTTTATCATTTATTCAATAATTATGTAATATTTTAATATAGCAATTTGTGTGTCGCTAACAGATTTCGTTCGCGTGAACCTCCCCCCCTCCCCCACTCTCAACCTCATAAAATATAACAAAGCTTGTACGTTTACATACAGAGCTCACACACAAAACTTTCAATGTGACACTCCACTCCACGGAAATAACCAACAGATAGACCTTGAATCCACCGATCAAGTATCGCTGACGATGTGCCGCGCGCCTGACTGGCTACTGACCACCGACCTCGCGCTTCACTACGTCAGCGCCGCCACCGTCAGCTACCCGCGTACAGCTACATCTACGTCTACCACAAATTTGGCCTCTCGTGCGCTCGCGGCGTCGGCGGCCGGCCCCGGTACTGCATCCATCGATAATAATGCTCAATAGGTTACAGTGCGATATGCTATACTTGGTGTTAGCCATTCCTGCTGACGTTACCGGAGATTACGGATAGATGGAATATTGGGACCGTCCGCTACGCACGCGACGCGGTCGCCTCGCGGGCACGTACACTAAAAATATTCAAAATTCCTAGACACCGATCGACCACACGTTACATAATAGATAGCACACTACGACTGCGTACTCGTTCGCTACACCCACTACACGCAGTCCGACAGAATTACATTGCGTTGAGCCGCGACAATCGTAAAATAATTAATAACAACTTTGTACATAATTCGAGGTAAACAGCGTGAAACACCCCACAGCGAACACGCCGGCCGGCCCGGCGCCCGAGCTCGCGCCGGACGTCGCAGTACTTAATAAATTACAAAATACAATACTAACATACAAACTAAGTAGACGACGAGTGGTTAAAAGACTTAAAAAATACGTGTAAAATCATTCGCTCGGACGACAGACAGCGCGCGGAACCGAACCCGTGCAACTACAGCATACTTATATATTATGTATAAAACTATAAATCGTTATCTTTGTTTTGAGCGACCTCCGCCTGCCCTGCACGCACGCACGCACACCACCGTCGCCGTGCGCTCGTCACGCACATCTACTACATAACACTCCATAATAATGTCTTTATATAAAAAAATCCGTGCAAAAAATATAACAAAAAAAAACAAAATTTAGTTACTTATAGTCATCGAGGGAATTTATAAGAACGCTGCTGAGACTTAGATTTACCGTCAAAAGTAGTAAAATTAAAACAATTATCGATTTTAAAATGTAAAACGACAACGACAACGGTTATTGTCCATTATTGTGCTTAGACCCAGCTCAGGTTTGTGAGTCACTCCGTATCGTCAATCTCGTACGGACACCGAAAGAATCGAAGACGTATCGTATGCGACACGATCCCTTCCATCCTTTGATATTATCTACTTAAATGGAATATTCATGTTAATAAATTAAGGAACAGATTCCCCAGGTTAAAGGTAAAAATCACATCAAAAAATCTAGTAACGTAAAAAGAATCAGGAGCAGAAACTGGCCGACGCAACTAGCGAGCTAGCGCCACCTATCGGCCGCGGGTCACGTTGATCCCGGGCCGTCGTGCTCCTCGCGATGTGACGCCGGTCCCTCGAGGCGGAACGGTGGCGGGGCGGCGCGGGGCTGGCCCTCGTCCACGGCCACTAGGACCAGCCGCGCCTCGTAGCAGACCTCCGAGGTCCCGATGCACCACGTGCACCGCCTGCGCCACCTGCACACACAACACCACCATCAACGCAACGCTCGATAGAAACGTGTCAACATGAAATAACTCCTCGAGAGGTTCCTCCCACCCCCTCCGGACCATTAGCGTGAGCTTTTACCCGTGATTTTCGAGCTTTTCTGTTTCACCTGTTTAGTGTCTGTAGCAATCAAATCTTGTATTACTTAATTTGACCCACTGTGATTAGTCTCCGAGCTATCATTTAATATTACTAATTAGTAACACCGAGAAAGAAATCGCATGGAAGGGGCAGTACACTTGTTCGTTACGTGTAATTGTAGTGCTCACCTCGTTAAGTAGAATCTGGCGTGCGGGGAGCGCGCCGCGGGCTACCGGCGGCGGCTGGCGCTCGCTGCAAGTTACAAGTTACCAATGTTAACTGGGCAGGGCTCGTACATTGTGCACTGTGCCATGTCACATTAATTCCAATAGAAAGGTTTTATGTTTCGATGTATTTTCAATTTAATTAAAAAAAAAAACTCATGTTAAGAAACTTAAAAGTGAAAGTAGCCAATGCGTGACGCGGCGCAGTGTGAACTCTGTGTTCGGTTAATTGCAAGTCCCGGACTGTCACAGCCGTTGTGGTGTTATGTGTATATCCACACTTATTTACAACTCTCTAACTCTAAAGGTCTCTGTAATCGCAACCACTTATCGCTCGAATTTAATGCCCTAAGTACCGAACGAACAGTGCGAGCACTGCTCCAACTCGAACACGCCGCTGCCGTACGTACCTCTGGTGGCGCGCGTGGCCGGCGGGGGGGCCGCCGCGCCGCGAGCTCTCTTCGTCGGCTCCTTTTTGTTTTCTGCAACAAACGATCCCTTACGTTGTACACTGGCATCTAGATATTTATTAATGACGCGGGCGACACTACCGTTTGTCACGTTGAAGAACCCTAAAGATCACCCTCTATTTTACACCATTATGGCTGAATAGACTGATAAATATGCAGCTCAGTTATTGTCTTCATATCTTAGTATTGCGTCGTTGTATAGTGTCTTGATATTTTTATAAATATAATAGCATGTAAAATGAATAATATTCAAAGTTACAAAACTAATAAATACGAATTGCGTGACGCTGAGAATCGACCTCAAAATGGCTAATACCCGACCACCTCGTTTGAGCACTTGATATGTCACAGTTCTCACAAAAACCACCAAATTCATTGATTACTTGACTATCCCTTAGCACAATTTAATGTTCAATATTTGTCATAGATTTGGAGCGGCTACACCAATATGTATCTCCCAATGAATGATCGATCAGTGGGACTCTCAGTGTGGTCAATAAGTTGTGTAAACATCCTTTCACCATCCCTCCCGTTGTTACGTAAGGACTTAGGACTCACCTTTGGCATCTATTATTTCTACATTGGTCCTCTTCTTGCGACCGCCCCCTCGGGGAGCACTTTCATCGACCGATGTCGTCTGAAAAGACACACGGAACAAATTGTGTATTAAAAATAAAGAGCCCATGAAATGCTTAGTTATTAGGTTAGCGCATTTATTTAAAACTACCTCGTGCAATATATTTAAACACTCCACTTAAGTATTGTCTACGAATAAACACACTTCATACTCCGGAATAAATTGTAGACAGTTTCGCAAAATAATTATATATAAAATAATTTCGCGTAAAACGAGAAGAATATAAATAAAACAAAGACTCTTAAACTTACCTTTTTCCCTTTTGGTTTAGCATCACCGACTGCAGCTGGAGCTCTCCTAGCTTTGGCGCCCGACCCTGCAGGACCGGACTTAGACACCTTTGGCGCCCTGTCGTCGCTAATATCGCCGGCCCCTCTCCTAGCGTGTCTCGTGCTCGCATTAGTTTTAGTCTTATCGTCTGTCAGCGCTTTTTTCGTGCTCCGCGTTTCCTTCTTTGCTGCGCTATCCGTGGTCCCCGGGTCGTCTCGTTCCGCGTTCTTCCGTTTCCGTCCTCGACCGGCCGGCAACTCGACGGGAGTCGTATTTTCACTATCTGCTGTCGGGAGTTTCTTAGAGTTTCGACCCCTCGTCGGTTTGATTTCAGCACCTTCGGTGTCGCTTCGGCCTTTTCTTACAGATTTGGAAGCAGGTTGCGTCGGAGCCGTCGAACGTCCCCTGCCCTTCCTCGATTCCGGCGCCGGGTCGTCGACTTGCGTCCTGCGACCTCGTCCGGCTGCGACCTTCACGTCAACCGGTTCAATGTTCTTCGCCGCCGATTTATGCTCCCCCGCGACCTTACCGGCGGGAGCCTTACGAGCTCTCTTAACCTGTGCGTTAGTTTTATCATTTGAGCTCTCGCTTTGTGCAGGTTCAACGGCCGCCCTGCGCGTCCGCCGCGTCTTTATTATTGATAATGACTTGTCGACGGTCGGTTCTCGGGGCTCGGCCTCGACTAACGTCTTTCGGGATTTTCTCTTCCCCGAAACTTCAACCGTCGACTCCGGCGCAGGTCGCTTATTTTTTTCACCCGTGACTCGCGCTTCCGGTTCGGTGACCGTGACCTTGCGGGACCGCTTAGGCTTTTCCTGTCGCAGCTCGCTAGTTCCGGAGTCCTCGCCCGTCGCGCCCCTCGTCCCACGCGGCTTCAAATTCGGAGACGGCTTGGTGACGACGACGCTGGTTCGCGTCATTTTGGCTCTCGTGTTCCTTTTGGGCGTAACCGTTTTAACGTCCACGCTGGCCTGAGATTTCTGACCTCTCGTAGATCTAGTTTTCTTTGGACTAATTTTTGGCAAATCTCGCTTCTCTCGCTCATTAGGTTTATCCCGGCGCGTCATCCTGGCGCTAGGTCGGGGACTCAGCACGGGGGTTTTCTTCGTAATGACGATGGACGAGCGGCGTTTTTTAACATTGAGCACCTCTGCGTCGGCTCTAGATCTTCTCCCACGTGTCGTCCTGGCGGGGGCCGCACCGGCTGCAGCTGTTTTGGCAGACCGCGTTTTCTTAGGCGACGGTTTAGTGATTTCCACCGATTTTTCTTTTAATGGTGTCTCTTCGTTATCTTTGGTTTTACTCAGCGGTGATTTAGCTTTAGACGATACTTGTCGCGGTGATGATCTGCGAAATTGTAATTAAAAATGACAAGAGAGCTCTGTTCCTAACAAAAATTGTCATTTTAAACGCACACGGGTTCTCACGAGACATTTCATGGTCCTGATCCACCCGTGTGCATTCAAAATGTTTAGTTTTCGCGATAAAATAAATTATAATATTGCAAATATATTAACAACACTTCCAAACTGACAATTCATCAATGATTGATGATAACATAAGAAAGTTCACTTACCTAATCATATTTTCGATTTGTCCAGATTTATCTTCAGAAGATATCGGCGACATCCGACCGATCTCCGAAGCGTTCATAGTCATATTCACGCGACCCTTAACGGGCGTCGAATGGACCACCGCCCTCTTCTTTATGGGAAGCTTGTGGGACCTATCGTTGCTACTCCTATTGATCGCCGCCTCCACCAGGGATCTCTTTTTGATTGGCAAAGTGTGGGCCCCGTACAACTCCGACGCAGACTTCTTACGCGACGACAGCTCGGCCTGCACGTTATTAACGGCCGAGCTGTTCCTCGTCCTGTTGCCGATGACGGGCACGCTGCCTTCGATCGTGTCGGTGTTTAACTTCTGCAACTCGCGCATCGCTTTCGAAACGGTCTTCGATTTATTCAGCGACTTCCTTCCCTTCGAACTGGACGTCTCCGCTGCTTCATGCCTGCGTAATCTCACAGTCAACTCCTTCTGCAGCCACTCCTCGACGTTACTCGTGATCGAGCTAAGGTCGTGTAAGGATTTGGATTGTCCGGTCCTCCCCCTCTTCTGCACCTTGCCCGTGGTGGTGAAACTCTTAGATTTAGTGTACACTCTGATCGGCGGGCGGCCCATGAGCTGATCGAAAGTAGTGTCGAAGTCGGCGGACTCGCGATACAGCTGCTCGACGCCACTTACATCGCTGAGCTCGTTTCTCTGCTTCTCCAGCCTGAACATTCGCTTCACCCCCCTGACGTCGGTCAAATCGTTTCGCGGCGCATTCTGCCGCATGGTGCCCTTCACCCCCGAGACGTTCCGCAAATCGTTGCGAGGACTGTTTTCACTGAACAGAGTCCGCACGCCTCTCAAGTCGACCAATTCGTTTCTCGGAGATTTGCCCTTTCTTCTCTGCGATCCGAACAGACTTTTAACTCCCGAAACCCGCCTCAGATCATTTTCTGGGGATGCGGCGAACAATTCCTTAACTCTGACGTCGCTCAGCCGATTTCGGGGCGATTTTGCGAACACCGCCTTAACACCGGACACGTTCGACAGATCGTTCCTTCCGGACCTCCTAGTGCGAGGGGTCCGCAGCAGGCCCCGGACGCCTCGAACGTTTCTAAGATCGTTGTCCGGAGTATTCTTTTGGAAGAGGCGCCTTATTCCGGTCATATCGGGACTAGCGCTCGGAGTACCGAGCGGGCTGACGAATATTTCGGGAGTGAAGCGATCGGTGTCATCGAGGAGTGAGCGATCCGGAGATCTCCCTACTACGGCGATGGTCGCCCGCGTGGGTCTGCCGGGTCGATCTTCGTCATCGAACAAGTGTCGTCTGGAAAACTCTGTCATGCTTTGGGAAAGTTTCCTCTTAACGGGACTATTAAATAACTGTTTCACGATATCAGATTCATTCAAGTTGTCGATCAATGAACGCTTCGACTGCGGCTTCTTGGCGCTCGAGTGCTTGTTCTTGACACCCTCTGGGAGAAGCTTTACAGCGCTCTTGGGTGTCACCACCTCATCGTCGGTATTATGTGTGCCGTTTTCGGAGCCGAGGAAGTTGGTCGAAACTTCTCTACCTCGACCGGATCTTCGGAAGGTCAGAGATTTAGATTTCGCCACGGTCCGACCTCTTCTGGGCTCGGAGCGCACCGTTGCTATCGTTTTTCTCTTCGACGTCCTCCTTCCGCCGGCCTCGTGCGACCTGTGAGAGTTGTGACTAGCATCCAGCAGACTTTGAATGTTCAGCACTGGCGTACTGGCCTCCACGGGACTGTGCCGGTTCTCTGGCGTGTGCGTGCCCTCGGTCACCGACGGCGTGCTAGCGAAGGTTTCGTTTACGGAAATATTCTTTGGAACCAACGGACTAGCCTGGCACCCCTTGCTGCTCCTCTTAGATGATTTGGGAGAAGAATCGTCCTCGGACATATCGCCGTCCATAAAGACGAGAGCATTTTGCCTGGTGATAATTCGGAATCGCTTCTTTGAGGTCCTGGAGATCTTCGTGCTGTTCAACGTTATATTCTTCGTGGTGTCTTCGGTGTTCTCGGGTGTCGTAACCGAGACGCCGCTAGCGGCGCTCCGATTGGAAAGTCTCTTGCTCTGTTTTCTGGGACCGATAGAGCTTCCTGGCAATTCGTAAACGGAAGTTTGGGCCTTCGGATCGTATGGTGTACTGCAGCCAAGAGCGCGCCCCTTGACCGATGTCAAATTCTGTGACCCGGGAGTGTCGTACGTCACGCTGCGATTGGAGTCGGCCGAGGTGTAAACCGATCCTGATCTACTGGCGGTCGAGTCGTTGGAGTCGATGGACACGAGGTCGACTATGGAGTAGGACTCCAGATTGTTCCGACTCGCCCTCGGACTGAGAGTCCTCGTCTGTCGGGTCGACGCGACGGTGGTGCTCCAGCTGTGATCGGTCAGACTCTTGGTGGTGCGACGGGAGTACGTGGAAATTTCTGTACCGTCCGATTTATTGATCCTCAACGCCTCCTGCAGGATGATACTGCCGCGGAGAGATTTTTTCGGCCAAGAAGATTCCGCCGTCGTCGTCGCTCTATCAGATTTAGGAGACAAGGTGATCGACGCTCCTAGTGTATTTTCCAGCATGCGCCTGCTCCTAGAATCGATTGGTTTCCTCGGAGAAGGTGACCTAGAGGAGTCGGAGTACCGCAGGGTGAAGTCGGTCTCCGATCGGTCCGTGTCGTCCACTAGGAGGACGTCGGAAGACCGATTGTGCGTCTCGCTGTCGAGGTTGCTGAGATCAAATTTGATCGACTCGGGCTTCCTGCTGCTCCTCTTCGCGTTGGGGTCCTTGAGAGCGGACTTCCTGGGACTCGCAAGGTGCGGCGACCGCAGCGAGCTCTTGCCCGAGCGTCGCGTGACGCTACTCTCTCGTGTACTCGATTGTGTCTCCGAATCCGTGATTTCTATAACTGAAGGCTGAAAAAATCAATGAGGTGATCGTTTGTCCATAATATTCAAATAATTGTTGACATAAATATACACATTATGGTTATGATATTGAACTTTTTCCTAATACAAGATGTATAGATAAGTTATTTATTATTGAAAAAAATCATTATAAGTTACCTGTGTGTGCATAATAATTCGATATTGATATCATAGCACTTTACAATTAACTGAAAGGAAAGCGATAACATAATAATATTAATCTATTGTACACTCACACATCCATTGCCAGAAACATTATGAACCGTTGAAGATTGACGATAGCTAGAGCTCGAACCACGTTTGCCGCTCGACCTCCTGTTCCTGGGGGTCTCCCTCACCGGACTCGGCTTCTTAACCAAGAATGACGGTCCTCTGGTGCCCTGGTTGGGGCTAGTCTGCTTGGACTTGGGGGTGTGGCGGGCCATCAGCATTATCGCCGCTTGTTTCGTAGAATCTATCAGGAAACACCACGTGTCATTAATGACCGATCGCAAGTGACACAGCCTCGACATTATGATGCCGAAAACTATTATTTAATTTAATTAGACGTTTGTAGCTCGATTCATCTATCTCACGCGAGTGTCGTGTTCACATTGAACTTGAAGAACATTAAAGTCCTTATGTCGCGACTGCACCGTTATCTCAAAACCTGTTTTGTTAGGTTGCAATCACACATGTGACTATACAATATTCGGTTTACATCACTATCGTGTAGTTCATTGTTGGTTAAGTCTCCGTGCGTATTGTCCCCTACGCTTCAATAGATGGCTCGTATCGTAGTCTTTATATTTATAATTTCATTGCTAATGAAGTCGTGCGCCATATAATTTTGGCAGGCGGTCCTAAACTCCCGCATGACATCACATTTCAAGCAACAAGAAACTTGTAAAACATAAAAAGTAAATTAGACCTAATTAACATACATACTTTTTTACGTGAAATAATGAAATGTTAATTGTGTGTTGACTGACCATCGCGAGTAACTGAGTAGTAAGTGAACACAAACTAGTTTACAAGTTATGGCTGTTTTTCTAAAGGACACTTTCAATAACGTTACTATTCGTTACTTCTGGATAAAAACCGCCCGACCAAGACCTTTTAACTTGTTAGGTTCATGTTTGCTGATTAAAGGTTACAAGGTTCCATGTCAAGATAATCATAGTTAAGTTATAGAAAATATATGTAGTGCTTCATTAGATCGGCACAGGGTTTAGTAGCCGAACCAATTGTTTCTGTCCATTGCAACGCTAGACACTAGACACGTGGCCCCAGACACGCGGAAGCACGATAGCGCTCGACAAATAGCGACACGATGAGTAGGTCTCCGTCTGCGCTAGAGGTCATTCCGCGAGGTCGACCAGTTGCGATTCGGTTCCATATTGGTTTGCTAATAGTTTATTAACATGATAGAGCCAGAGCTGCACGAGGAAGTACGTCAGCATATCACTCACCCATCTTGAGAGGCGCCTGGATCTTGGTGACTTTCATCTTCTGAGCGCTCTGCGCCTTCTTCAGCACGACCATTCTCAGGGGCGTGGCCTTCTTGGCCGAGACCACCTTCCTCACGTTCCTCCTCGGGGTTCGGATAGGGGTGCTAGCGGGTGGTTGGACCTTGGCGGCCGACTTCCGCGGACTGGTCTTCCTGGACTCGATCCACAGCGTGGCCTTGGTGGTGTCGGCCAGGTCAGGCACGGTCCGCGGGCTGCCGGACTTGCGCTTCGCCCGGTCCCCGTCGAGCTCCGCCCCGTCCGCGCTCGTCGTCCCGTTGCCTCCGTTTCTCGCCACCCTCAGCCGCTTGTTGGCCGGTAACCGCGGTGACGCGCCATCTGTCAACAAAACTCGTTGGTTCAATGTTTTACGGTACGTTTTACCTCACATGTGAGATGCCTGCTGCTGTAAGTGGTAACATAATAATACTTTAAGTAGGTAGTTACAAAAATATATATATCAAGATATGACATGTCGGAAGTAGTAGTGTGGCGTACCTTTACCGACAAGTAGGAATACTTAATTTTTCTAGCCTAATTTTTCTAGGGGTCAATCACGATAATTTTAACAAATGTATTTTGCTCACCACTCAAGTCACTGGTGTCTCTTCGTTGTGGCTGGACGATGGCCACCTGCTTACCGCTTGTCGAAGCTGGAACGTAATACCCCAAACTTATTACAATCACTCGGTTAAAACCGCATCCGAACTGGTTAATCCGCACAAGCTAAAAAATAGCATAGATAATATTTAATGTCAATACACGGCACAAAAAAAAAATAATGTAAAACCACCAGGCGAGTCCTCGTGTCAGTCCTTGTGTTCTTGAGTTCCGAGCGGCAGCAGCCGCTACCAACGGTGGGCTCGGTTGTAGAGTATTTGCATACAGGTAACAATATAACAGCACCGACATGGACGTACCTGGCATGGTAGCCCGGTGTTCCGGCACTATCACCTTCCGCGGCGGCGGGTCGCTGGCGCGGCGCGGGGCCCGGGCGCGCTTCACGCGCCTCAGTAGCGCTGGAAATTTACTTATTATATAACAAACATAATCAAAAACTTGTTTTAGCAGCCCACAGACTCAAAAAGGTAAGTTTTAATGCGACTCCAGACTCAAAAATATAAGTAACTTTCCAATGTTATATTAATGTAACACAAATTGGTTAAATTTGACACTCGTTACTGTTTGTAACCAACATTTTTATCTAGTCATGACATTTTACTGACTAGATGATGAACATACCTGGCTCCGGCGCCAGTGGCCTCTTGGCCCCGGGGACACGGTACTCCCAGCGGAGCGCCCGACCACCCAGCGAAATGACGTCACCGTGACGCAGCGCCGCTACGCTTACGGGTGCTCCGTTGACCAGTGTCTCGCGTTCCGACACACTTCTCACCACTGTCTACAAAAACATAATTTCATCATGTTACTTTTTACGCCAAACCGCTATATTTTTTTTAATATTTTGCTCAATATGTTGTCATAAACTTTAAAGCGATTGATACCTGATTATACAGCACCGACACGGTGGCGTGGTGTGGGCTCACTGTGGGCACCATGACGCGAATGTCGCAGGCGGGGTCCGAGCCCAGCGTCACCGAGCCGGCGCGCAGCCGATAGTGCTTCACGTCGCGCCCTGCGCGATCCATTACCACCAGCCAACCACCCAACGACATCTCTGCGCAACAAACAATTTCCACAAGTTTCATTAGAGAATTACTAGTTCCAATATTCGTGGACCTCAAATGATTATTTTTGTAAGTTCATCAAGGGGGGAACCTGCATTGTTACTAAGTCTCTGAACCTGCTACCAGAATAAATATCAAAGATTTCATGGTTACTTTTATAATGACAGCAAAGACCAAATGCTCAACCATTGTGCAAGCATGTATGCAATACCTTTTTGATCATACTGGAGAGTACTAAATTCTACAACATTATACAGGAGGAGGTACAAACTAAAACCTCAATCACTGTTCACCAGATGACTGATGGCTGCAGCTCCATACAGTCAAATGAGAACCTTTTTCATTGCTAAGATATATAATACATGAGTACTAGATGTTATCCACGGAATCATGTGTGTGGTTAGAAATACACCAATAAAAAGGTTATTGTTTCCTTTCCATCAATGGTTGCTAGTTAAGATTTGTTGTTAAATTTGGCTAACATGTACATTATAATGGATTTTCCCACAGAAATTAAATGTTTTTTCACAGTGAAAAGTAGCATATAGCAATTGTCATCCTCCCAACTACCTTCACACCAGAAATAAGGATGTTCCTTTGAAATGTAAAAGAAGGACAAACAAATGCGCACACTTTCACATTTATAATATAAATTATATAATTTATCAACTTAATAAGAGCTTTCGTGTCTTCTTCTTTGTAACCACATATAATATTTATGATTTTAAATCATCACATATGGTGTGTCTGTTAGTATGTAAGATACCGTTATAACCACTGATCAGTCTTTAAAACTAGCTTTAAATATTGATGCACTGTATGAAAATATTAAATATTATTGTCCGATAATAATAATAATAATAATATAGCCTTTATTTCCGAACTTTTTGACATTTTACATTTTTAAAACAAAGTATTTAAAACTAAACTTTACATTTCACT
>DWPA01001331.1:0-19064 GCA_018251375.1 Calpodes ethlius | reverse complement strand
TTGCTTCAGTAACGTGACTAGTTTGAAAATTCAAGTTTTTTTTTTATCGGCCATTTTTGTAATAAATTTAATATATTATCTAAACATTCTTATGATTTGAGATAGGTAAGTTTGTACGTAATCTGCAATAAATGTAAAGAAATGAAACAAAATATATTTTTTTAAATAACACATTATTGAAGCAAAGAAGCGATATGTGAATTTTGGGATCTTAATGATCTTCTTGATGTGCGCAGGCGACGTGGACAGCGGCGACAATGACAGTTCGCGGCGGTCGAGCGGCTCGGCGCGCTCGCAGCTAGCCGGCGGGGCGGGCGGGGCCAGCGGGGCGGGCGGCGCCGGGGCGCGTCGGGACCCCGAGCGACGTCGAGCGCCGCGACGCCCCAACAAGCCAGAAACCGAACTATAATTGACAAAATACCGACATCCAAACATCATGGAATATATCTCCAGTAACTGAGAGCCGAAACAAAATGATTATCTAAATCTAACTGGAATCTGCACAGATAGGCGCATTTTTTGAACTCAAATAATATATGGGCCATTGCGCAGTTCAGTGTTTAAAGATCTGTCAGACACTCCTGTCTTGCTCATTAAAAGTTAAATTGAAGGTGATCAGGGCAACATTGTCAACAAAGCACACCAAGAAAAGTAACCATTATTCAAGTCTATCTATAAATTAGTAAATTCTCACATGGCTATGAGAATTCGTAAATTCCATTCCTGTATTTCATAAGAAAATGCTCAACTTTATTTAACTGCTGCTTCATTGATCTCCGTTTGTACTGAGAACACTCGATCCAGATCCACGTACCTAATTAAGTGTTGTGTTCGTAAAATTTTAAATTTGTAATTTAACTTATACAAGTGTAAAATTTGTATTATTGTATAATAATGTATATTTTTATACTAATCGACTGTACATAGGGTAAGAGGAGGAAATAAAAGAGACATTTCAAACTTTTATTTACTTTATTATCTATTATTCCAATTGTAAAAGGGAACCAGTCACTCTATCACTCCGTGTCACTACTTCACTACTGATCTCAGCCATTTACACAATATAAAGAAACATCAACCAAAATAAGGTTAAAATTCACAAATACACATTTAATGTTGATTAAAACTATCTTAGAATTAAGTGGTTCGGACGCGCCGAGAGATTTCTACGACGTCGAACGTTGTCAACGAAACGTCGCGTCGGTCCCTCCTCGGAGAACGGATTTGTAGGGGGAGGAGGCGCGTGCGGTCGAATGAGTGCGCGCGTAGAGAAACTATCGAATATAGACATTAACAGGCGGTTCCTACGCGGCCACCCATCCGACCTCAATGTCTGGGCGCGCTCGAACCCAGTAACCTAGTACTAGCTCATCCACGGACATAGCGACAGTTCGGCCACAAGATACACCACGAAAAATACATTTTGCAATTAAAAAGCACCCAAACGTAATCAGTGAACGAAGCGAATTCTGAAGGTAATTTACACCGCTTCGACGAGTACAATGTGATTCGTCGCTCGCCGACAACTATTAATATTGCACATTGTCTATCATGAGTCAAGCGAATAATCTACTGTGTCTGCAAAAAATGTAGCGAATGTAATTTCGACCTCATTAAGCTACCTTTGATTATTTAAATACTTTTTTTATCAATAAGAGATTATAAGAAATATTCGTGCATGTACACGCATGTCCCGCAAAGCTCATCAGAGAATAATTTTGATAATTTCCACTTCGTCTAACAATTCGTTCCTTGTGACAAAATTTAGCGTCCAAAATACGTTTAGCCCCAAAACGCTGCAGTCCTGTGCATTTATTTACACATCTTAAATAGTACACTTAATCGAACCCTAATCAAATAGTTTACTTCGCGATAGTTCAGACTGCGGAATACTATTACACTTAACCTTCGAATAAAAAAATAATATTAATCCATAACCGTCCGAGACCGATAAACAATCACTTTTAACTAAGTTTTTACACGGATGTCAAAACGTCATATAAAAAAAAATTAATATCAATATTTTTTTTTTTTAGAATAAACAAAACTAATAATTATGCATAAATAACCAAATTGCGAGAATGTCACCTTTGTACAAGTATCCGATGCTTATCAACAAACGATGTAACGTAATTAAAGGCAAATTTACACTTTGTCGAGAACAAGTCGGAGGGGACAAGTCATATACTATGCTTTTATTGTAATCTTAAACAATATTACACGCCACTCAGTACTTACATGTTTAAAAATATAAGACATTACAACACATGCTGTTGAACAAAAAAAAACGATATACGGAGCGAAATTGTTAACAAAATATATTTTCAGTCCATCTTCGCGCGAATACGTGACTAAGTGTTTTTAATTTTTTGTCATAGACAATTTTTTATAATAAAATACAAATAAACACATCTCTAAATCACGTCGCTCCTCGCTCACACATATATCGCATCCACGTTAGCGCGCTAATAAATTCACTAAACCCCTACACACTCATCACTCGCAGCTGGACAAAGTGTAAATAAGCCACAAACTCGACCGGTGAGAAGGACGGCGTGAGACTCGTGCGACAGCAGCCTATAACAAACAAACATGGTCCCAACGCGGCGCTTCTTGCATTACATACCAATTGGGGAACGGTACCGGACGGCACCGAAAAAAAAATAAAGAAAATTTGACATTTTCAACCAGCGCTCCGTCGCACGAGCCGTCAACGAAACGTCAAACGAAAGGGATTCGAAAAAAAAAGCACGTGCGCGTCGCACAGAGTAAACAAAACGCTCTTACAAATCCTACAGCTGTTCCTTGGGTTATCCTTATCCTAGAGGGAATTATTCCTACAACATAAAATTACATAGATTCTTACCGCGTCAAGTATTACAGTAGCGTTCATATAGCGAGACCGTCCGGCTGGCGCCGTGCGGCGGGTCGACGCGGCCCTAGTAATTAATCTAAGTTTTAAGTTGTGTAGCTTACTGACTATGTGTTTGCGGCCGAGTGTTCACTGCTCACGATGATATGAGCTGCAATCAAAGTAATAGTCACATTAAAATTGTGTAATACAAAAATAATTACTTACATAATTAAATAAGCCTATGAGTATAACAATAGAATGTTCTAGTTTCTGGCTACCGAGCAATCGTGCCATCAAATTGTGTATTCATTATATATCATACAATTTATTCCATAAGAACCTCTTGTATCTCTCTTAGAGGATCGCCAACCTAGCATTATTGACCAGTAAGTTAGGCTGTTGTTTAAAAGTTTATATTTACTATCCTATAACTTTTACTACAGTGAAAAGAACTGCTGTTGGAAAACTTGGGCAAGTATGCGAGCTATCCAACAGTAAGTTATCATCACCCGTAGATAGCAACACCATAGACATCACCAATATATTGCCAATCAAAAAAGAAAAAGGAAAGATAAAGCAACTATTCACTGCTTAGGTTTAAAAACACAACTATAACCAACACATATACAAAAATCATGCAAAATAAAGAAGCAAATAAAAAAAAATGGCTACCTTGTAAAGAAAAGCGGGCTTTAATCCATTCCACTTCATTTCAGATATTTTATTTTTCATAATATATTATTATTATAATAATATATAACTATGTCCTTTTTATAAACTATAGGTATTCTATGTAGACATCTACACTCCTCTCTTAACTCCTAACATCTTAAATACACTGCAACAAACAAAAAAGAAAAATAAATCATAATTACGAAAATAAACATTGTGAGTGCATGCGGGCAAATAATAATAATTGGACTTTCATGCATCTGTAGACTTCGTAACATTCAATTAATTAATAATAATCATGTTTGACCGCTTGAATGAATCCTGATGGTAGGTCTTCATTACTGTTCATGGAGATCACAAACACCAAAGGCATCATCAATTCGTTTTAGTCCAAAAAGGAACAAAAGACCCACATGTATCTTTGCAACTCATAATGGTCCCACTGCTGGGTTAGGTCTCCTCTCACCATGAGAGGTGTTCAGGCCAGTCCACCACTAACCACATGTAGATGCCACCACAATTATCTATAACCTAATTTTGTGATAAATAATCATTGTATGATGCTGTGATTCACATTATAGTACTTTTTTCATGTTTGTCTGTCTGTCTGTTTCTATGTCTTCATATAATTCAAGAACGGCTAGACCAATCTTGATGAAAATTGGTACACACCAAGAATATGTGATGGCGCCAATGATAGGACATATACATATAGGATCAGTTAAATATTTATTGATTTGCGTGTATTTTACGCGAAGCGGGCGGTCCGGGGGATGCCTAGTATTCATATAATAACATAATAAAATATAGTGATATTGTTTGCTTAACATTGTAATGACGCTTGCAACGAAATCAACACCTGTGGGAGGTTGTCGGTTTCTGAGTCAAGCGATAAATGTGAACGTGCGTGAGCACTGGGTAAGACATTAAGGATCAGCTGAAATCAGCACTACCCGGGACGACTATACCGTGTCACCGGAGCCGGCTCCTTTTGCCTAAATGCCTATATACTTAATTGATAATCGTAAATATTATGAATTTTCCTTAAAACGAATAAAGTATTTTTATTATTAATATTATCATTGAACACTGACCGACTTGACTGTGGCCTTGATGAAGTCCTTCTTGTGCGCCAGATCGAAGTCCGGGTAGTGGCTGTACACCTGTTTGCACACCGTCTTCATGGTGATCTGCTCCAGGTTGGCGCCCTCGAGGATCTGCTTCACGTACTTCTTTATCTCCTCGTCCTGTACAACGTGTGCATACAAATATAGTACTTGCAAACCCGGTCGTAGTTATGTAAATCATTACAATCAATAATTTATTTACGTGGATGTATTATGTGCAAAGATTAATTGGGCGGATGAACTAAATTAATAATAATCTAATTTCAACCTATATGGGTTCCACATACGAGAGTTTAGAATAACTAAATAAAACGGCAGCAAGAGACTCGAAGAGCGGCGAAGAGGTGCTCGGAGCGCTAGGAGTCGAGCGTTAGCTCGCATTTCTCAATGCCCAACTTATCAACTCATGACCGTTACTCCATCGATTGGTGCTGAACCTTATACTTATAATTGATCAATAGTTCTGTTAAAGTAAAATTACTGACCGTAGGCGGCCGCTTGGCCTTCTTGTCTGCGGGTCCGTCCGACTCGTCCCCGCTATCCTCTTCCTCACTGCCCTCCTCCTCGTCCTCCTCGCTGCCCTCGCCTGACTCCTCCTCTGACGACGCCTTCTTGCCCTTCTTCGCCGGCCGTCCTACTGGCTTCGCGGCTGCGCCCTTCTTTTTGGCTGTAAAACAAATATTTTATTGCATATTTATAGTCCTAGTTCTAAATAAAATACTTGATAAAACGCTAACTGTTATTGTATGGCGTAAGAGTATCAGTGGACCTATACTACCTAAAGGTATACAACAAGCAACTTAGTACAGAAGTTTCTTGTATAATGAAGGGGAACACTAAAAAAAAAATGGGTAAAAATTGGATGTCAAATATTTCCATAGACAAAGCACTATGTACGCCACCGATACTGGCAACATCTACGCTGCATTTTATGTAATATATAATGTTTCCATACAAGTAGTGTATAATGTACTAACCGGGCGGCGTTGGTGGTTTCCGTTTGACGGGTGTGGCCTTAGCAGTGACGTTCTTGGCGACGGGACCCTTGCGACCCTTGGCCACTACGGGCGGCCTGCCGCGCTTCGCCTTTGGCTCCTGCAAGTTATGCTCCATTTAATGCTAAGTGACTTACAAGGATTATTTATTTAAAAGTTACTTTTAACGGTTTATTACATTAACTTCACTTCTTTAACTGTTTTCAAGCAAAAGATGCAAAGAGATAATGAATGCAATATTACATTTTACTATTTATTTCACCGTTAGAAAAAATATTAATTCAATCAATTGAATATGTACTATAATAGCTAATCCTTATTGTTACTATTACACAGTGATGAAGTAAGCCCATCAATAGCAGATTTATCCACCAATCATGATTCAGAATCGATGCAATATGATAGAATACACTCCCGACTTCAATTGTAGACCCATATATCCAAAGTTGGACTACTAATACATTATAATCGACACCTTATTAAACTACAAACTATCCCACCTACTTAGGTGTGAATAACTTCTAGAAGAAACAGTGAATACCACTTTAAATTAATTCGACATACCATCAAAAGATATTGTAGTCAACTTTATAAAAATTAAAAAAGTATTAAGTTATAAGCAAATAAACATACTCATATACAACAAAATAATATCTTTCATCGAAAACCAAGTCAATTTATGTCTATTTTGAAATTCGACCTTAAACATATTAACATCAATAACAAATTAACTCACATCAGACTCCTCCCCCTCGCTGCCAGACTCTCCTACTTCGCTCTCGCTCTCCGACTTCTCGCTCTCCTCCTCGCTATCCGACTTGGCCTTCTTGCCGCGACCTTTTCCTGCGAGCTGTCGCAAATACAGTTTGTACGTTAGAATAACATACTACATTGAATAGTATTAACTTGAATTAGATTTCACTGAAATAACTGCGTAGTATATTGTTTAATAATATACACAAATTTAATTTGACGCTACATTGTTTCGCAGAAACTAGAATCTATGGAATTGTATTCTAATTGGATGTCTTCGGCATTCATTATACTGCTAATTTTTATATCAAGTTTACAAAAACACAGACATGTAAAAAAGAAGTGCCCTTGAATATGTATTATCTGCCTACTAGGTTCCACACTAATACTATTAAAGCGAAAGTATTTTTTTGTCCTTCTTTAACCGCGAAAAGAAACGTATTTTCCGAAACGTTAAGTCGTTTGGTATGGAGATGGAGATAATTAGAGATATAGATAGAAGAGTACCATAGGCTACTTTTATTCATATAAAACTTCTTATTTCAGTGGAAAAGTTCATTACGACGTGTATTTCAGCCAAAGTAAAGAAAGTGTCTAAGAACAAAGCGTTCCCAAGCATCCGATGATAGAAAGGAATCGACAACCTTTTTATTCCTGTTCTTTTTCCCACGCGGTTCAGGCCGCAGATAACATCTAGTATGTATATGTTTGTTAGTGTATATACCTTGGCCTTCTTGCCCTTGCGCCCTCTGCGTCCCTTGCCCGACTTGCCGGAGGAGCGGCGGCGCGGCGCCGATTTGCGCTTGCGGCCCGGCCCCGCCGCGCTCTCGCCGGCCTCCGGGTCGAAGTCCGAGTCCGCTTCTGATCCGCTCGGGTTGAACGAGCCCTGAGAGAACAAAATATGACAATATAAACTTTGATTTTTTCTGTTTATATAAATTTTATCTAACCCATGTAAAAAATTATAAAACTCAATCGGGAGGTAAAATTACGTTCGAAACTACACTGGAACTAGATATTACTCGAAACTTGGATGGACTTATTTAAGACAAAAAAACGATGTTTTTTCAGCCCATCAAATTAAGACACTTTGGTTAGGTAAATTCCCAAATGATCTTTCATTTCAATGTTCTAACATGGCCAGTTTCGGATCTGTGTTGATGAATCGTAATAAATTATGAGCATAGTATAAACATAGATTTTTATGTAAATAAGTTCAGAATTTGTTAATAACAATTCCAAATCACCACCTGACAGATATTTATAATTTCTCACGTAACTAGTTCATCAAATTTACTTAAGATATATGCAATATATCAACTCCTTTAAGTATTATATAGCTATTAAGTATCGTACAAGCTTTTACAAACCATGATTCAGTGTATGTACAGTATAAGCATTTTTATTTTAACTATTGTCTTATTGTACATACAGTACTATAACTATTGCGACAACAAATAAATGTTTTTTTGTTAGTTTCTTTATTTGTTACATAAGTAATAATGAAATATAATGAAACTTACGTCTGAATCTTCTGAGCCATCCTTGGGCGGTTTAGGACCTTTGACCTTTGTCTCTGGATCAGACTCGTACTCTTCATCTGAATAACCTACAATAGAATGCACAAGTGAATGTTTTATCTGTTTTATTAATCCATTAGTACAATCATTTTAATTTCTATTTATTAATATTAAGAAAAATAATTCTTTACAGTGTCCTAGTTTCTTTATAAATAATGCTGACACATTATAATTTAAAGCTAAACAAATTATAATTCAAAAATTAAATAACCAAATGAAAAAATACGCGTTTTAGTGTATGCACGTACTAAGTGAATATTCATTACAACATTTCGTTTATTGGCTTTAGTTCAATTTTTATCCCTTCAAAGACTTTCCAAAAATACGCCAATTTATGCACATACCCAACATTTTATATTGACAACGACAAAATTATCGACTAGTCGCTAGTTAACATCTATCGTCTCGTTTAATTAATCTGTACTATATTCTATATCTACTGCACGTACCTCTGTTGTGCACCTTGACGGCGGCGGACCGGCGCGGGCGGCCGCCGGCGGTCGCGGCGGCTGCGGGCGCGGCGCGCGCCACCCCGCGGGCGTGCGGCGAGTTGGCCGTCGGCTGCTGCAGGAAGCCCACTAGCCGCGACGCCAAGTCCGATGTTGAACCTGAACAACCATTTATTACTAGTACACACATACTAATCTCACTTCAGAGGTTTTATGCAATTTCTTCTCCATGATAATCTCCTAAATGGATGAGACATTTCCTACTTACGCCTACCAAAAAATTGACACAGATAAGTGTATGAACGATACATATACGCTTAAATGATTTTGAACTTGTAATAAAGGGATGATGTTGAGATGTGACAAACAATATTTGCTCTTGTGTTGAGAGGTGTTTGTGATGTATTAATTGAGCTTAATAAACAATCAAATCTCATTATTACGTAATTATTTACACTTAATAACGGCCGCTGCTCCTATTCTGCACTACTTGTATACTTTGCTAAATAACAGACCAAGCAACAATGCTCGATACCTGTTGCAATTTGTTCGCTCAATCCTAGCTATCATCTTCATAGAGGTAAGCATGAAATATTGTTACTGTAATAGTCAGTAAAGTGATAAATATATAAAAAATGTTCATTTATGAGAACCGTGCACATACCTTTCTTGTCTAAGTCGAGCATCTCGCACATGGTGCGCAGCTGCTTCGGCTCCATCTTGGTGGTTTCCTCTAACTTGGCCTTGTATTCTGATGAACCGATTGCCCACTCGTAGCCTTTGAACTTTTTGATATTGCGCTTCACGTTTCGGTCTAGGCAAAGTTGCTGTGAAAAAAGAAAAAATATATATATTACTATAGAATATATAAATATACTGCTATATTCTACTAATATCTGATAATTGTAACAGCCCATAGCAGAGCATAGGATTCTAGTAATAATCGAGGAATAATAAAATGTGACCAAAGAGTCATCTAAGCATTTTAATAAATCAATGTGAGATGGATCTTAGTGTTAAACTATGCAATATGTAGAAAACACTAATTAACCAAGAATATAAATTATTAATGCTCTGTTGAACTTGAACATTAAGTATAATAAATATTTTCTTATTAATAAGCTTCAAGAGAAAGTTAACAGATTTGTAATCAACACTTTCTTTAAACACAATAAAATTAATTTCAAAAACACATTTCATTAATTGATTTATTTTACTTCTGAATATAAATCAATAGTATAACTAAATTTTGACCATTATATACAGACACATACATATAAAATGGTATACTTACGCCGTACAAATATTGGTGAAGAATCTTCTGATCCTGAGTCTTGAACCGGGATAATGACACCTCCACGTTGCTGATGTGGCCGAGCGGGATGCCCTTGCCAGCGGGCAGAGGCACTGGCGGTTCCGTGGGCTAAACAAACAAATTGTTTAAGACCTAATGTCATAAAAAGAAGACAACATTGAGCGTATAAAAATGCATGTATGTACAGATATAATAAAAATAAAACTTAAATCTAATTACTTCCAGAAACACTATTGTTTTATGTATAATTATTAATTGAGTATGTAATAGATGATATGACAAAAATAACAATTTTCTGAGAATATTTCATTCAGAAATTGACGTCTAAAAGCGTGTAGTAATAATGCATTTAAATTACATCAACAAGTACCATTTAGTTACAACAATTACTATTATAATGACAATAGTAAGTTAAAAGTCACGCTGTTGTTACATTTACATACCTCTTTCTTAGGTTTGGGCTTGGGCGCCTCCT
The DNA here is from genome assembly GCA_018251375.1 of Calpodes ethlius. NCBI lineage: Eukaryota > Metazoa > Arthropoda > Insecta > Lepidoptera > Hesperiidae > Calpodes > Calpodes ethlius. Next base: position 8,844 of record DWPA01001331.1, on the reverse strand, counting down.
CCTCCTCTTCTTCTTCCTCCTCTTCCTCCTCCTCGCCTTCTTCCTCATCACCCTCTTCTTCGTCGCCCTCCTCGTCGCCAGACTTAGCTTTCTTTACTGGTTTCTTTGCCCTGAGAAAACACTCTATTTGGTCAGACTTCTATGTTGGATAATTATTATATCTTTACCGGCTCTTGTAAGCTTAAAACTACATAATAATAATAATATTGGGATACTTTTTTCTGTCTTTGAAAAATGGTTTCCAAATAGGTGGCTCAATCACTTACACTACAACAAACCTCCGGATCTCAGAACCTTATAAGACAAGAAGAGACATGAAATGCATCAGATATGAAGATCTTCAGATACTTTACTTAGGTAGCTTTTTCACCAGAGTGTGAGGTAACTAAGCTATGGATGTGTGTATATTTTATTTATAAGATGAGCATAGCAAATGAGTATCCATCCCTATGGACAACTACCTGTGACAAAATTCGACGGGTCCTATGTAAATGGGCCAAACTAACAATTTGGTCATTTTTATCTTTTTATGGTAAACGAATCTATCGACATAATGAATCATGTGAGCTATTAAAAAAACAATTTCTGCGAGGAAAACACGATTTTTATTCGGATTAAATAATCTGAAATCGTAGTAAATTTAAACTTTGTAGACCTCTCCTGCAAAGTTGTAATTTTGCATTTAGGCCCAAATACATAGAACACATTGAAGTCTCGATTAGGACTGTAGGATCGTCTGTATTCATTTAGTAAATCCTTTTAGTACCAAGTGTTAATAAAATGGCGAAAATCAAACAATTCCTGAGGACTTCACAAACATACAAGTTTGGTAATTTCTTACAATTCCGGTGGAAGAACAGCCTTACTATTCATTATATATTTAAGGGAACTTAATATAAATAATAAAGTCATATGAACAAGTATCAATAACTTTTAATACAATGTGACAATCATCATGTAAGAAAAATATCTACCGGACAGTACTCACTTGGGCTTAGCCTTCTTTTGATCCTTGTCCTCGTCCTCGTCTCCTTCCTCTCCCTCCTCGTCCTCCTCTTCCTCCTCCTCGTCTTCTTCATCCTCCTCTTCAGTGTCCTGTCGAACCGGAGAAGAAACTGATATTTTAAATCCTTTACATCAACATTACAGCTTTCACTCTGACGAGCCTTAGCGTCCTACAGTAACAAAATGCAATCAATTCAAGATTCATCAACAACTCTGGACCTACATATCGCTTTTTTGCTTCAATAACGTGCCAAGTTTGAAAACTTAGTTTTTTTTTATTTTTTTAAATGGCCATTTTTGTACAGAATTTAATGCATAAACAAAACATTCTTATGATTTGAGATAGCTAAGCTTGTACATAATCTACAATAAACGTAAAAAAATACACAATTAAGTAAAATATTTTTTTGTAACTTAAAAAATGCTCTATAGTAAAATTGTGTTTTTTAAGATAACACATTATTGAATAATAACTGTGATATTAACTGTGTTCTAAATTTAATTACCCCTAACGAGTCACAGCTACAAGACCTCAGTTCGGTAAGGCATTATAGGAAGCGATACAGTGAATGTATATGACTACAATCCCAACTAATAGTAAGGGCAATATAGTCTTAACAGGGAAATCACACTAAAGTAGTAATCAACGAAAACACGAAACGAGGCTATATTTTATAGTTATGATAAATAAATTAATAATTAACTAGCTACGAGACTAAGCTTTGATCAGATGTGCACTTCAGCACCGTCTGTTTTTAAATAGTTTACATTGATTAAATACCAACGCTCTCTTATTCAAAAACAGATGGCATTACATAAAGTAAAAATGCATCTTTTCCATGTGAAAACTAATTATCACCAAGATGAAAAAATGCCAAAAATTCGTCATAATTGTTTGAGGCCTTTTGAGAAAACAATAACATACGTATAGGTAACGCATAGGCAGATATTTAACGTATATGTATACATACTTATAAAATAATTAGGGATAATCATTTATTCAGCCCTCCCCTTACCTCTTTCTTGGGTTTCTTTTTAGCGGCCGCAGTCTTTTTAGCACCCTTATCGTTTTCCTTTACACCTTCCTTGTCATTTTCCTCATGGGTTTCGCCATTTTCCTCCTAACAATCAACATTAACAATAATTACCAAATTTATTCTAATTATTTAAGCTGCATGTAAAACTTTAACATAAACCCCACATAGACCCCTTACACTGGAGTTCTTTGTGGTGAAAATAACACGACAAATAAGACATCATTTAAACCCACTACCCAAAGACAAACATTTATCCATCACACAACTATCCGTCCCGACTGGATTCGAACCCGGAACCTCTACTTTCACAAGCCGAATCACTATTAACTAGACTACGATATCGTTATCAAAACTTTAGTCTAAAGAAATTAAAAAATATCTACCTTTTTAAAGTCACTATCCGCTTTGGCCTCTCTCTTGTCCTCCTTAGACTCATCGCCACCGACGTCATCGTCCTCCTTACCATTGGCCGTTGTTGATTTTGCGTCACCTGTATAAATCGAACATCTCTTTCATGAAAGTGAAGTCAACTGCGTAAATCAGTTATTCAGATAAAATCAGATATTCAGAGTTAAAAGGATAATTACACGAGTAAGGGTAATAAAAACGTATAAAGACAATAAAACGAACGAAGACAATAAAACGGATAAATATGATAAAACGAATAAAGATGATAAAACAAATAAATATAATTAAATTAATAGTCCTTCAACACAGTTAGTGTATTCAAGCCGACATTCATTAATGATTTTACGTGACAAGATTATAATTTGAATTCGCATGCGATTAGGTGTCCCGTGACAATGAATGAAACGATGAAAGTAACCAATAACGATGAAATGAAACGATGAAAACAATAATCTGATATGTATTTTGTATGTAAATGTATGTAGATATTTTTAGGGTCCCGTAGCCAAAACGGAACCCTTACAGTTTGGTCGTGTTCACGTTAACGACCCTTAGTAGTATAATAGAATATTGAGATTGTTTTTTTCTTCGACGAGTAAAATTGTGATATTGTTTCTGGTCTACCCTATAGTGTAATGACATCCATTAAATAGATCTCTTAATTAAATGCATGGGTTTGCGAATGTAATTTTTGATTCAGGAATCCCTTTGCAAAACATAAGCTTTAAAACGCAAACATTATTAATAATAAAATAATAATTGATTTGGTTTAAATCAAGTGTTTCTCAAGTACCTATCTCTCTACCAGCTAAATTGTCAACGTTGGACGTGTGAAAAGATTCACTGTGCAGTATATATGACGAATTAAGTTATTGTCGATCAATTCAAGCTATGGAATCGTACATTGCACGGTGCCCTACGTACGCACGCAGCTGATTCAAAATGTTAACTGCATTATAATAGCCAAAATACACACTAAAGAGTCGCCTCGAATGTTATTAAGACAGATAAATTTATTAAAATATAAATTGATTACTAACCATAACGATAGACAGACATCAAAACCAGACATTAGTATTATTGGGGAAATCAGATTTTTTAAAACTCGCGTAGAAACTACACTGCTAGTAGGTTTTTAGCAGAGTATGCGTTTAAATTGGTAATAATTATTCTAATCAACTCCTCGGAAAAAAATACAGTTAAATAGTTAAATCTTTGAACAACAAAATACTTTGAATGCAAATTAATTAACATGCCTTAAACTAGTTTACTATGAAAGTGAAAAAAAAACTTATTTTAATAGACCAAATAAAACGATTAGATCCAACTTTTTTTTTTCTGTCAACCGATTTTGTTATATCGTTTCGCATGGCAACCGATAGGTAACTTGTTTTTATATTTTCAGTATAATTGTACATTTTGTACGGCAAGCATAAAAGTAATCTACATTTGATATACAAGTATGTATTTATGATATAAAAAAAAAATGCAACAGGCAAAAATATAAATTTTCCTCAAATTTTCAATAATGATATTTCTCTTATTTAATATTTTTTGGTGTTTTTTTTTTCAAAACTGGAACCAATGATTTCATAATATACAAATAAATGTATAATTCAATTATATTATTTTACGCATAAACATTTCACTATTGAAATGACACAACGACACGTACAAGCTGGGACATAATCGTACATAAAGATGGCGGACGTGTCCCAAAGTCTCTAAACGGCAAACACATCCATCCTCCACGAAACCTACTCAATAATAAAGCGACCCGATGTATTTCTGACACACATACTAGTGATTACACTATCAGTGCTGTATTACAAGTAATCTAGAGAAAACAGCAACTTCGCATACAAACGTGCATATTACTGCGCATGACCAACAGTGATGAGCTATAGACAGTACAAGGATGCATGTAATTGTAGCTTAAGGTATACTAGACGCAAGTGGTGACGCGGCTCGATACAGTCCAGTCTAAATTGAACCCTTATCACAATCGCATTCGCAATGCCCACAGAATAAGTAGAGAGTAGAATAGATTAGATTTATTTCACCTGTTGGAGAAAAATATTAAATAAGCGAGGTTTGTTTGATTAAAATAGGTATTGTATTGAAAAATAAACATTTATAATTTAATTTTTACATTGGATCACACATATTTGAATAAGTAACTGCGATATTGCGACGTAAACATACTAAACAAAGACCAGCGCGAAGTAATTTGTGACATATATTTTTAACGTAAAACCTATATAGGTAATTATTTTTAGTATGTATGACGTTGATGTTTATTTTATAATAATACATTTAAAGTTAAACTAAAAACATGTATTTTACATGTTATTATAGGTTCACTTGTCCGATGTCTGTCTCGTAATCAAATTAGTTAATTTTGATCAAATTTATATAGGTTCATGTATAAATACGATGACAGTACAATATAATGGTATTACAGAGCTGGTCTGATGAAGAAAATGCATGGTGGAAACAATTCGATCGAGCTTAAGCTCGTTTGATTTCTCTTCAGAAGTACTCTGATCGTAGATGATATCCTAGGTCTGGTGATGAACTCATGTCACTAGAAGAAGAGAGTATTTTTAGTTTTTTAAACAATAAATATTTAAGTATAAACTTTCACGTAATGAACGCCATCAATTAATTAGCAATACGTATTTATTCATTTATTTATATTTATATAAGCAAAAGATAGCCAAAGGCCAAACTTAATGCCTAATGACATTGTCCACCAGTCGACCCTGGGTGGCCGTGGAAGGTCTGACGGCAGGTGCTCAAACAGCATAATCTATAATAGTATTATAAATGCGAAAGTATGTTTGCTTGTCTTTGATTCACGGCGCAACGGAGCGTCACTATGTTATGATTTTTGGTTTGGAGATAGTCGGGAAGACAAAGAGTACTATAGTCTTCTTTTTATCGTAAAAGAACATCTCATTTTTGTGGAAAGATCCATTCAACAAAGCATTGCCTGACAACTATTAATAGAAAGAAATTGACAATAAATTTATAGCTGTTCTTTGAACACACGCAGCCGAAGCCGTGGGCAACATATAGTTTAGATTATACGCAGGTTACCATCGCAAGTAGTCTTCATTATTTCAATTGTCTAATATAACGATCATCGACGTTTCTATTCCTCTACCTGCCCATCTATTCTGTGGCAATCCCAATCGATATCACCCCGAACTATGTCGTACAGACATCGACTTGTACACGTCAAGTTGTAGTTATGCGTTCGTCCAATGTAATATTTCACGTGCGAAGGATCTGCTGAAAGCGGGACAAAGGATACGGGAATCGTCCGCCGCGGTAAATCTACTAGAATATTAACACGAGGCGTTGTAAAGTCAAAATTAATGTCATTGAACTGTGGTAACATCTGATATGGGGTTTAGATATACGCAATCTCATTAATGCTAATTTCGATTATTAGTCTGTGGTCGTCGGTTTATCTTTCACTTGTTTATGTAACTCCTGATGATAGGTACTTGATACGATAACGCACGGCGCTTGTTTATAAAATATATTTTACTAAATGTTGCCGGCGGCATCATCCGCGTTTAAAAATAGAACAGCAATAAAAAGGTTGTCGATTCCTTTGTATATGTGGTTGCTAGGCAACGCTTAGTTGTTAAACACTTTCTTTAATTTTACTGAATTATCGTTGTAATCGATCCTCCCACTGAAATGAGGTATATTTTCGCGATGAAAAGTAGCCTATGGCACTTTTCATCCTTTTTACTATTTCCATAACGCCGTGACAGAATGACAATAAGACACACTATCGCAAGTATAATATTAGTATGGATAATACATTATTTTTACTGGTGATTTTATTTCTTCAAACATTTTTTTATCATTGCCATAATAATAATAATTTCAAACTTAACTCGTCGTAAATAGTGCACAATTTAGCGTGTAACTCTTTCAAAATATTTAATCGTACAAATTAGTTAATCGTAAAATTAGTCAACTATAAAATTCGTCAATCGTAAAATTAGTCAATCGTAATTAATCTTTATGGTATTACCTTCACTTAAAATTTAGAGAAAGCGTCGCATACCCAGCGCGTATTTTTTTAAACCAATTAATAGGTGTTACTATGCAACAGTGGTACAAACAAAACGCACACAAAATACCTTACCCCATTATTGGTAGGCACCGCATTATAAATTATTAACTTTCATTCGAATGATGAAATGGACAGGGGGTTTTTAAAATAAGTAGACACCGCCCTGCGTTCGAAATTCGACCATAATTCATAACGACAAAGAGTTACTTCACATTGACAATATTTACCGTTTTATTTTCTTTATAAAATGCATGCATAACTCATATATATTATATAAAAAAATAAGTTTTCTGCACTTCCTGTACCTATTGTTTATGCTTCACTTTAGGCAAACTTAGTAAGAAAGTAACCGTTTTTTTAATAATAATAATAATATATCTTTATTGCCACACCCAAAGATTAAAGTAACTATTTAATAAAATAAAATAAAAACAAAACTAAATAAATGAGGCAAAAGGATGTGGTTCAGCTTGAGCCGACATAGGACGGAGGCATTGCTCTCAACATCAGATCCATCTGTCCGCGTGAAGATTTAAAGGCAACCAGGGCTAACAGTTCAAGTCTATTCGAAAAAAAAAACAACGGATACAAATCCTCTTCCCTCACTTCTTAATATATTGATTAAAGATACTTATATAAAACGCATTTTTATTTGTTTTTAACTATTATTTTATTCATAATTATTGAAAGTGCTCGCTTATAGTATAGGATTTCACTTTCAACGCGATGTTTAAAGCGCATTCGGGCGCAGTTGTCGACACTGACAATCGCTTAGGAAGCGTTCTGAAATCAGTCGCAATGAACTTTAATAAAAAAAAAAATTTAAAACGTTTTATTACTAAACAATGGTGTTTAATACTCCTAGACTGTCCTATTGTAATTGACGATCTAAATTAGTTACTTCTAATTCAAATACACAATCAATTCTGGTTGCATCAATTAAACATTGATAAAAACGAAGTTAAGAGAGGAGAGCGAAGGGTAAGAGTTTGGTAAGAGAGAATGAGAGGCGAGAAAAAGAGAAGGAGAGAAGAGCAATTCTGATTTGTAAAACCCAAGAATGACGTCTAATCTTTCTGGCTTTACAGAAATCGTAACAGAGTATTACAATATCTAAATAATACCAATTATCACATTAATACAAACTACAGATAAGCATAAACAAAGTAAGCAAAAGACGCGGGTCACAAAATAAAACCAAGATCGCCGATAACTCCCGAGTTGCACCGGCGACCGATAACCAGCAGATAGCACGAGAATGTCTACCGGGCCTATCTGTCAAATAATTGAATAACAAATGGATTTTTAAATATACCTTGCTGATAATATACTTTGAACCGGCTCATATAGACGCTATATACAATGAAATATCCAACGTGACACGAGTTTAGAAACTTCAGATATAATCGTTAGACGAGGTGGTAAAGTTAAAGCGCGCTTACGTGCCTTGGAGGGCACGTTAATCCGCTGATCCCGGTAATTATTGTTAATTTAATTAAGCTACATCGGAAGTTTTTATGTAAAAAGAATAATTCCTACTAATACATGCACGGTAAGTATCGTGATTTTTACTCTATCACTTTGTCATTGTCATTAATATACACTATATTTCCCTTGCTAAATTGTCGCTTTCTAGTACTAAGACATACTACTACGTGCTAAGATAAGTCGTAGGATTTCGTAATGACAACGGAACTTAAATACATCAAAAAATTTCGAGATACCTATTAAAGCTGGTCCCTACTTTTGTTTTGAGTAAATTGTTAACAATGATTAAATTGTATATTCATGATAGGTTGCGGACTGCGATATGCAAAATGTCATCACGACTTAATAATCCTTTAACAAAACCCTTAACAGTGACTGACTAACCTATAACGCACACCCAAAACGTGTGGACCTAGAGGCTTGAAAATTATAAAAAGTATATAATTATAACAAATATGTCTAAAAATATATAATTTTATTTATTTATCGTTGTAGACAAACGAGGGTAACCGACATATCTCAAAGAATAAGTCTGCTGAAGTGCCAATGGGATGGTCATATAGTAAGAAGGACCGATAACCGTTGGGAAAGAAAGGTCCTTGAATGGCGTCCACGTCGGAAAAAGGAGTGTGGGTCACCTCGCAACCAGATAGACTGGCCTGAAGAAGCGGGAATTTGCTGGATTCAGAAGGCTCAGGACCGATCTGAGTGGTGCAAATTACGAGAGGGCTATGTCCAGCAGTGTCCCTTCAAAGGCTGATAGATAGATATAGATGCACATATTTATCATTAACAAAGTGAACATTG
>DWPA01001330.1:0-19069 GCA_018251375.1 Calpodes ethlius | reverse complement strand
AGTTCGAATCCTGCACGCACCTCTGATTTTGAAATAGTTATTTGCGTATTACAAGTTAATTATCTCTTGCTGCGATGAAGCGAAAACATCGTGAGGTAACCTGCACATCCCGAGATTTCTCCATAATGTTCTCAAAGGTGTGTGGATCCTGCCAATCCGTACTCGGCCAGCGTGGTGAGCTATGGCCTGTACGATTGCGAGAGGAAACCCGAGCCCAGCTGTGTGTCAGCTGTGGTCTGAGATGACTTATATGAGTAACGTGACTAGCCTATACTGTGCACAGTGCTCTTGCTAACAAATTATAACTAACTGATACTCTTGTTAACACCTAATAATAACAGAACTTACTATCGCGCTACAGTCCCTCCCACAGTCCTGTTCAAAGTTTGTCACAGACGTCCAGGGACGGTAGGTGATGGTACCACCGTGATACCGCAGTGGTACTACCACTGCAAGCTTATTTGCTATCCTGCCTTGTAGGACAATTATGATGATGATGACGAATTATAATTAAAATAAAATCAAGCAGATATTCTTAAAACTTACTAAGTAGTCTTAAATTAAAACTTTAAAATGGTCGTTGATTATTTACATAAAAATATAAACCTACATTATCATTATCAGATCTTATAAGAAAATAAAATGTGAATCATCTGATCAAAAAAACACGACGAAATCGGTCGATTCAGGTCAGAAATATGTATATGATAACAATACAGATTTATCAATAATAAAACAAAACTATAATATACTAAAAAAATAACAATTACATGTAAGATTTAAATATCTTAATTAATGTAACTTCAACATAATATTGAAACAGACGTTTTGCTTTGTATCATGACTATAATTATAATTGCTATTAAATTATATAATAATGTTTTTCATATATTAATAAAATAAACTAACTAGTTAACACTAATACCGTACCCAATGGTCTATTATTCCATTATATTCATTTTCCAATATCAGTGTTGATTACAAATGATAAGGAGTGTAACCGATTTATCCTTCTGAAAATAAATACCTACATTATGCACCATTGTTCTCGCATAAAAATGATAATAAAGCAATCGATTCTTTTCAGCCTTTAAATCGAATTGAAACTATTTGATTCTACTGCGCATTTCAGCTTCTTATAGTAATAAGTACTTTAGTATTATACTAATGGCCCGTCCCAACTTCGCACGGGAGCAAATAATTTAAAAAAATGTATGATCTAGGAATCGAAATACAACTCGCTCAAAACAATCGGTTGAGCGATACAGAAGTCAGTACGTCGTCTGATGGCGAGTTACATGAATAGGCATATCATATAAACCTCGGTGGAAAAATACGTGTACATACCAATTTTCATAATGATCAGTCAAATAGTTTCTGACTTTATCGATTTCATATCTATTCAAACATCCTTATTTATATATATATAGTAATCAAACACATAATGGGTACAGCAAATAGAGTAATTAATTATAGTTACTTAGGTTTCTTTGACCGCTCCCTATACTGATAATGATTGTTACTCACTAAATTCCATAAATATATCGTCACTGATATCTTATCGCATTGTTATAATCAATATTTTTCTCAGTAATACACACACATGCAGGGCGTATGTATTTAGATTATAGACATACAGAATTGTTAAGGATTTATTTATAGACAATACTCAATTTTCAATTACATCTTTAAATATTTTATACTACCTAATATTTAATTTATGAGATGTTAACATCCCGGCAGCAATAACCCAGCGATTGAACCTTGGTCTCCCGTACGAAAGGGCCTGAGTCTAAATTGTTAGTTATGTGTGTGGGAATCATCGTGGAAACCTGCGCAAAAAAACACTGCGCGTAACCTTTTTAAATATCGAAGATATTTGAAGTCTGTTAATTTACACTTTGTCTACGTAGTGGAATATAATCTGTATTCCTAACGGTATATGGAAAGACTTAAGTCCAGTACTAAGACACAGATGACAATTATAGATGGTGACTTTGTGAGCCTGTAACGATGATGAGGAATTTATATCATAGGTATAGAGCTGCACGTATTCTGTGAAGTAGTGATGGGAGTAACAAGGTGGGCATCATGTCACGGGCGCTACTCACATCACTAAGAGACGCCAAATATTGTATGGTTTTTTGAATAGGACAAAAAAAGTCATTTTGCCCCGGCAAAAGTTAAGCTCGCTGTGACACTACACGTATTATAAATCATCGAGCACACAAATCCAGAAATAACTAGTGAATTAGTAACTATAGCAATTAAATAATGTAATTTCGATGGATTTTAATTATTTAGAGGTGTAAACAAAGTGAACCTCTAGATAGATTTAAAGTCTTTAGTCTTTTCTATGAAGTCTATTCATATGAAAAAATGAAACAAGGAAATAATTGAAAATGACATGACGCAGGTCTTCTCGGTAGGTCACGGATAGGGCAGCTCTTGGGAGAGATAATAAATTTAGCAAATAATTAAGTTAATCGTTACAACGACTGTTAGGTATTCTACACGTAAAATGTTAAAATCCCAGATGTAAGTTATATTATCATCTAGTATTTTTACGTTTCGACACTTTGGTGATAATGACAAAAATCATAAATTATTGGTTCTCAGTTCTGGATAATATCTGGAAATCACTCGTTAAAACTTATTGAAAGCCTCTTTACAGCATTAAAACTATCGACACACACGTTCGCAGTTAAACACTAATCACTTAATTAACTTACGCCACTGGGATATAATGAGGGCTTTGATATGTATAAGCCTAGGTCTTGCTCTAGGCCTTCTTATTTATTAGATGAGAATAATTAAATATTTATTTTACATTGTTTTAGGTTCCAACATGTACTGGTTAATAGTACTGTTGGCATTGACTGCGGGCTACGCGGAAGGTCAACTTACAGCCCAAACAAGTATAGCTCCAGACCTCAGGGAGTGTTACACTTTCCCTAATCTGTTGGATAGAAATAATCTACCTCCTATGACTATTCAGGTTTTAATCGACATAATACAACAAATCGAAGACAATCCTAATGTTAATTTGGACCTTAGACAAGTAGCCGTTTTACTACTGCACACGTAAGTAATATTTCCAACACTATAAAATATTATTGAGAAGCACCTACTCGTTGTTCTGATTGATATTTTTCTGTTATATGTATGTTGAAATTTGAATGATTTCGAACAATACGTTATCATGATATTATATAAGTAACTTATCAACATAATTTTATTGTATTTACATCTAATAGTATCCCTGTTAGACTTAAAACCATTGTGCCAACCTCCTCTTTATTTTTTTGTCGTTCTTTTGCTCAATTCCGTCAAATGATTGTAATTTGGTGCATCACAACATTCGAATCATTTATAGTATATATTGTAACATATCTAATGTAACATGGTTATTTCCTGATCTAACTTAATCATCATATACCACTTCACAGATTCAGACAGGATGGTATAGAGTTCCATCAACCAGGAGTCAATGTACCAGCTTCAGCTAGTATCCTCCCATTCGCACCCACATTCCATTCTTTCCATAGACACAGACTATTACTGACAAGGATCATACCTTCAAATCTGCAAGCTTTGCAAAATGACACTGTTAATTCTCAATTAAAGGTAAGTGTAATTTTTTTACGCTTTTTATGCAAATAGACCATGGATATCAGCAACATCAAAGGCATCATGGAAGTTTTGCCAATCCAGTAAAAAAGAAATGAAGAAAATAGAAAGAAACATAATATTGGTCTCATTCTTGAACACCAACACGTGGTTATCCTTAAATTCAACTAAAAGGCATATGTCAATGAATTTCTCATATACTGCGTATGTATAGGCAGTCTTTAATTTAGCATTTTCTACTAAAACTCTGGTAAGGTTACCTTTGCTTGCATATCAAATTGAAATGATTACGATCTTTTAATACTAACCCTATTTTGTTATAGAAATACTAAAATAATTTATTTTTTATAACTAAATTAAAATAATTATCTTAGTGACTACAATATGACAGTTTAACTTATTTCCAGTGCGCAATTCACCACATGCTGTCAACGACTGTTGATGCGCGTCTACGAGGAAATGAGAATCAGTGTAATCAGTTGTCCCAATACCGGGCTTTGCGGACTGCTCGGCATATACCCCAAAGATTTATAAAAGATGACGTTGAACTATTGGATTTATCAGAAATGTTAGTAACGTATTCTATTACTTGTAGCAGAGTACATATTTTGCCATATCCGTTAAGATATTATAGAAATTATAAATTGTTTACAGGAAGCAATCTGGTAAAAATGGCCAAATGAGACATTTCAATCCAAATGACGAAGTCGAGTATACAAGCAGTCATGGATCCAAATCAGAACGTCAGGTACAGATTGAAAGCACGTGTCCACTAGCCGGTGGTGTTGTCTACACTCATTGGGGAACGGTTTCAGCAGGAAATTTAATTGCCGGCATAGCGGCTGGCGCTGAGTTGCAACGAGTTCCAATTTTGGAGCTAACAAGGGATTCAGGCATTAATTACCAAAATGTACAACAGTTTGTGACTTCCATCTTTCCGGCCACCCTCTCAGGTATGATAGAAGAGTGTTGAAATGTGATAACACGCTACAGGTGAATTTAATTGAAGCAAATTGATTATACATTTTTTATTGCAGGCGACTTGGCTGAAGCAGTACTTATACAGGGTACAGAGAGGGGTGCAACTACTATATCGGTTGGTACAGCAGGCAATTGGAATAGCACTCAAGCGTCTAGATTTTTCATGCTGCATAATCGTGAAAACCTTGAAATGACAGACCCTGAGATTCGTGGTGGTCTTGACGGATTTGTCTTGGGAAGCACTTTATCCTCTGTTCTAGGAACCTGCAATACGCTGAGACTATCCCAGCTTCTCGATTTGTATTATTCACCATCGGTAAGTAATGAGAAGTAAAATTTAAACCACCAAAAATAAAACTCATTATCATACGATTATTGGAGTACAAGAGACTATATCGGAGAATCTAGGTCAACGCCCTGTTTTTATATGTAAATATCTGATAAATTAACAGAATGGCCCAGTGGTCATTCTGTTATTTAATATCAGTATAATAAATAGTCGCTAAATGAAATAGAAAACATCATAGGCATTGTATGCACTGCCAGCTAAGAAAGAAGAGAGAAGAAAGAAAGCGAATATGCCCATACTGCACTTGCAGTACATCTGAAAAAGTCCATAGCATTCTGTCTTTTCAGTTAGAGGCCTCTGAGTTCTGTACTTCTTTGTTTAACTCCCAGCTACTTAGATACCATCTACTTTTAATTATTAACCATGTAGTGCTATTTGAGATGAGTGTAAGAATACTAACATAAAGTGGGCCTCCCGTTTCTCATTCCGAATGACAAAACGTCACTGACACCTTTGAAGTGGCAGAACATTTATGTCGTTCTGTTTAGTTCCGTCCGACTGGTCGTTTGTCGTGTCGGTTGTATAAAAAAATATATCATCATTTTCTTTTACAAATTTTCTTCTACATATCATGCTAACAGGCTACATGCTAAAGTCTAAAAATTATGGAGAATTCTCATTATTTTCCTTCGCCGAACCAAATGGTAATTAATTCGTAATACGTACATAGCATATTGAAACTATGAAGTGCGTAATGGATGCGACCTTAGCCCTTGCTTAGGAGACCAACGTTTCAACCACTAGGCTATCACTGCTAATATTGTATACTTATCTTAAAATAAATAGGTGTTTTGACATGAAATAGGTAAATGTATTTATTTAAAAAAATATTCGTGTATTTTTTCAGAATGGGGTATTTGATCCTGCATTAAGGGCTTGCAATCGTCGTGAACTTATGCAACAATACGTTGTAAGCACCCAACTTATACAGGAGACACTGGCATTTGCTGCCGCTTTAGATACTAACATGCCATTGCGTGGGACTATTACAGGGGGGCTTGATCAACTGGTCACAAATGCAGTACAAAATTTCCAAAACTACGCATGTAAGTATGTTTATGGTATACCTATCAGTCCTCAACATCCACACAACGTGTTGAACATAGTTACCCCAATGTGAAGATGTGAATATCTGGCACAATGTCGTGTTGTAGGATAGCTCATAGTTGAAGAAGGAAGAATAAGAAGAATACCGATTTCCTTAGACAAATCTTTTTCAAATGATCAGCATTTATTTTCGACCCGTCACCTAATAAGTTATTTAAATGTATCGTGAAAAAAGCAAGGGAAACGTTATCTGGATGTACTAATACGTACCAGGTTTAAAGGTTAAAATAAATTATGAACCGACCACGTAATATTGATATTAAAGATTATGTTTGTCAAAGTCAAAAGGCATCGACTTACTGAACTTGTATTACCTTATCATAATCACCGTTACATTTAGGTATTTTAGTTCCATTATAGCATGAAGGTTGTGATTGAAATTTTACATATTTATTATTGTTATTCGATTAAATTATTCATAGTGAACATGAACTTAAAATCGAGGATGACCGCACATCGTGCACACAGCAGAATTTATGAAAGCGGTATAGAATTTTTAATTACATATTTTTCAGTATAATTTTTCATTACAGCAAGCAACATCAACGACTTAAATTGCATCATCACTGAGACTACATCGCATGATAACCGATTAAGAACAAATCTCTATATAGTGGTGGATGCCTCATGGGATTACCGCGCTGTATACCCAGCTATTTCATTCCTTTTGGACAGTATAGAAGTTGGCAAATACGGATCAAGTGTTACTTTATTGAGCGCTTTTGATGGAAGCGTGGTTGTCAACACCACATTCTCCCTAGCTCAATTCCACAGTAGTTATACAATGGAGAGACACGGATCAAGTAAGATATTTCAATCACTTATTTGTATCTTAATATCAACAGCTGTTTATTACAATATCATATGAGAATAAGTAGTTTTAAATATGTACTTGAGGTTATTTAAACGGGAAGAAAATGTTTCGTCTCTAGAACCTAGTTTCGTTTTTTATATAATGGAAGTACGTAAAATCCAGGCTGGCATCCCTGGAGATTCTCCAATTCTCTGACATGAGATAATGAACTATTATAATATTAGTTATTCAGCTGTAAAAGATTTTTGATTTTTTATGTTTGTGTTGTATACAAGGTATTATAATGCTGATAATAAAAGTTCATATTTTTGTTTAACGTTAATATGGTACCAATGTAAAACACCAAACCTATGCTTTCAGTGTTGACTGGAGTTAATCTGCAAAATAGTCTTACGAACATTAGAATTTTAATGCACGAGCAGTTGAATCAAGAAAGAACTATGAACTACGTCGGTGGTAATTCTACTGTCCTCCTCTTTTTGCTGAACTCAGGCGTACAGAGTAACGCGGCAGTTTTGGAACAAGCGAGAATTCTCAACGAAACCGTTCCTGGTGAGTATTTTGTTTATACGTTTTTAATCGCTTCTGTACGTTGTTTTTACCATGAATAGTCGAATTGCGAGGCGATAGATTTAATTATTTGAGTAGATACTCAATAGTATACAATACTCAGTAGAGACTTACTTTTAATTATATAAATATTCGATAACCGATCAATAAATAAAATAAAAATGAACTTTCCAAACGACACTATACTATTATTAAATTGTATTATGTATCTAAAATAACTTCCTGAGTAGGTAAAAAAAAATAAGAGCACACCTATATATATAATACCCATTATAAAACGAACGCATATTTTTTTTCAAATATGTATACATCAATGAAATTAAAGTCTGTGATATTGAACGAAAACCTTTTTTTCAGTCACATATTTATATTTGTACCATATTAAGCCCCAAACACGGTATTAAAATTTTCGTTTGTTTTAAATAAAATATAAACTGCATATTAAGAGATTTTTATGGAAGTTAAAAAAGGTCTCTTTCTACTTTGCCCTTCGGTAGCACCATGATAATTTTATTCTAACCAGTGGGAAAGTTAGATACAATTTCAACGAGTTATGAAATCGTTAAATTTTGTACACTACCTATGATTTATTGTAGCATTTTTTTCATTATTTTAATCATTTTTCAGATCTGCGGATCCTTTTTGCCACGTCCACGAATCAGTTTGATAACTTATGGAACTTGGTACGCGACATGCATAACGATATAAGAACTATATCTTTGAATATTGAGGGTACTAACGTTCAAGTAGCAATGTCTGCTATATTCAGCCGTATTGCAGAAAGTAAGTATGAAAATAATAGGTACTTACTCAAAAATATTACAAATACTTTATTAACTTTAGAAATTCTAAACCGACATTTGTACCACTAGATGACGGTAGATGATTAAAAGCTACGACATGGGTTTAAGACGAAATGAATTCTATGTTATTATAACTATTATTTTATTTATTTATATTCCAGCTAATAGAAGAATTATAAACTCAAACTGCGGCTCCACGTTTCCTACAGAAGCCAATTCTGGTACCAGGCAATTTGATGACTTCGTATCGCCTGGATACATCAACTTCTATTCAATCAGTCCTAATTATTTCTTTGGTAATAATGATAATCGAAGAGTACGTATTTCTCGGGCCGGCAGTGGAATCGGGGACCTTGTTATTTGTCACTCACGTGTCATTTCGCAACCGAGGCAAGTATTTATATCAACTAGATATGAACGATACGAATAACGATATTAGGTATATCTTGATATCATGTCATGTCCACGTCTCTATACACTAGAATGCATTCTATTGATAGCATTTCTAGAAAGATCTATTCATCTGATGCACAATGGCTGTACGTGTTACATATTTTAAGGAGTATAAAGGTTATATACGGGTGTAATAAATTTTCAAGCTGTTTTAAGTATCATTAAGTAGATTTTTTTTCTTGTTTGTTTTAGACAAAACGCTACAATCATAGGGATGGATCCGAATGCTATGACCTGCCAAACAATAACAAGTGGAGTAGTAGATATCAATCTGCAGAACGCTTGCGATGGACACTGGTTGATCAATGCCTGTCCACGCTTCTACATATCCGTACAATCATCAATCGTTGGAACTCCAGCTTTAACGGCCACATGCACTGGTAAAATTCAGTTTCTTCATTTTACATTACAATCATTATGAGTGTGCTAGATATATTTAATGGCATGTTTTTATACAAAATAATAATACTTTTAGGTCCAGAGTGTCGATTCCCGTTTGACATCAGGTATCAAGTACAAATTCAAGACTTCGGATGCTTCAGCGGCGCCAGCACTATAAGTGTCAGCATTTTCTTGGTATTTGCTGCATTGCTCCAGCTGTTACAAATATAGTATTAAAATTAGTTATAATGTCGATCAAGAGTAATTGCTTTAAGCTGCCAAGAGATTGAGATTGCAAATAGATAAAGCAGTGTTTAGATTTTCATAGCATAGGTACTTAAATAGTTATAAATAATAGCCATAGGTAATAAATTAAATGACAATATTGATCCACCTGTATTTTTTTCAGCACTTTTTATAGTACATGTATTTATTTAAGCTGTTTTCTTAAATCTTTTATTGATTTGTGTGTGTTGATTCTTATTGTTAGGATAAGGGCTACATTATGTAAAGAAGCATTTATTTTAGTGGGTATGTACCTACCTATCAACGTATATTTAAGCATTTAACAAAGTATATATTATTAATTATAATAATTATGAATTTCTAAGTCGCAAAATGTACATATTTTTTTGTATTATTTTACAGGGTAATACGTAATATGTATGTATTTTGTTTTCATATCGAGGTATAACCACGACCAATATAAATAATTAATTAGATAAGTATAATACTTGTGTTTCATATCGCTGCGTCATAATAACATAATTTATTTTCGTTATTCTAAGTATAAAACTACTTGGCCTGCAGTTTATTTAATACCTAAGTACCGACACAGCTTTGTACGAAGGCGACTAACTTATACTGTCCTTGCTTATGTTTTGATGAATAAATTTTATAAAATATTGGTATCTAGATATATAAAAAACGAATTAGATTAGTATATAGTTAAATAAATAAAAACGTGCGTAGTTTTGGATATTTATTTTTTACCATTAATGTGTTTTATGTCTAATTCAAATTTTTCATTTGATTAATTATTTTACCTCCCTAATCACACACAATACAGTCAAGCCTCACAGTAAAATAAAAATATTGTATCATAGTTTCTTGATTGCAACACAGTAACTAATTTCAAATAAATCTGCACATATGAGCTACTATTATATTTACACAAAACCATTTCATTATCCTCTTACTAGCTAACGATACACCTAACTATATCATGATAGAGTTGCATAATAACACGAGCAAAATATTATTCTAGTAGTAAGATAGATATCTAGTAAATCTTAAAATTAAAAATGTTTAGAACCGCAATACTCGTACATAATATGCAAACTTTTCATGGAATCCTATAGAGGCTACCTTCGTAGCGTGAAAATGTCGCCATATGTGAAAATGTCATAATTTTCTTTATAATTATGAGTTCGATAATATTTTCCATTATCTAAAAATATACAGGTGGTTTATGTGCGTATTTGCGGTCATAAATACACGATATTAATACACACGTATACATTTTTATGGTACTTAAGGTCCTTGTGAAATGAAGAATTTGCATACGTAATGTATAGTTACATTACTAAAGTTACTTACTAGTTACCTGCTTATGAATAAATAAATATATCCATAATCAGTTGCTTGCAGTTCAGTGAAATAACATTACTCATCTTATCAATGTAGGTAGTTATTATAATATCCATAATATATCGATATAACTACAAACAGGGAACTACAACAGCTAAAGTATTTTAATACTCAATAATTCAATCAAATTGAAATAGAGTACCAATAATATACATAAAAAAGAACGGGTAGATTGCTAAATCTCTATAACCTTTACATTATTACCCAGTACCCACGTATATTTTCTGAGTGAGAGCGTGAACAGAAAAGCTTTTTGTTTATACTCACTGATCGGAACGTAACTCACGAGACTGTCAATAGTGTCAATGTCATTGTCATGACTATATTGCAATACATTCCAACTGTGTTAAATATTTGTAAACATTAACTATAAAACTAATTTAAAAAATGTCTGGTGAAGATTGTGAGTCCCTAGAGCGCGGTGAAGGAGATGGCCAGAAATCTGATAAAATGTTTACTTTGAAAAAATGGAATGCCGTTGCTATGTGGAGCTGGGATGTTGAATGTGATACTTGTGCCATTTGTCGCGTCCAAGTTATGGGTAAGTCTATAT
The DNA here is from genome assembly GCA_018251375.1 of Calpodes ethlius. Taxonomy (NCBI): domain Eukaryota; kingdom Metazoa; phylum Arthropoda; class Insecta; order Lepidoptera; family Hesperiidae; genus Calpodes; species Calpodes ethlius. Next base: position 7,778 of record DWPA01001330.1, on the reverse strand, counting down.
TTAGTTATAACATAATAATAAATAACATGTTTGGGATAAGTAGGTATAAGTTTAGCATTCCAGGTATAAAATAAAGGTGTTCAGATATACTTTTTAAGTGACTTTGTTTGTCGAATATGCAGTACACCCTAAACATAATATATCGTGTAACTATGAGTGGAAAGTTAAAGTTAATGTAATTAATTAATATTACTAGATAACTTGAGGTAGGATTTTTATGGCATATATCACTTAAGCACAAAAAGCTTAAGAGTATAGTAAAACTCACAATAACATTAGGAAACTTTGAAATAATCTATGAATCAAAAATTGAATAGTATTAAATTTTGGCTTTATTCAAACTAAAACCTGTCTCATAAGCGAGCACATTAGCCAGCATTTTTTTTATCAGCTTTGGGAAAGTGGTTGCGATAAGTTGAAAATCTGAAATTAGGACCCTGTAATTTATTGTTGTGCTATTTGTAGCAAGAGGTTTCAGGCGTATTGTAGTTATCAAATAATATCAAGAATTGCAACTGACCATGACTAACATTTATCTAAAATATAAATGCCAATTCTTGAATCTTCGGTGTCCCTAATATTCAATTTATGGATGTTCATCCTACCTGCAGCTGTTTATATGAGAGATTTATCAAAAATGCAGAACACTGGTATCACTTTCAATACTCTCAAATAAAGTACTCTTAAATACGTTTACTCAAAAAAAGTAAGAAAAAATTGAGATAATGAACTAGAAAGAATATTTTTATTTATTTTTGTGAATGTAGATATTGTCAATATGAAGATGAAATCATCCTTTTGTTTGGATATTTTTTTTTGGTTTCCTGTCTGTATCATTACTTCAACTTATTATAGTTGAATTACTGTGTACTTACATGCGTTCTTCAATATTACTATTTAATTGTTATTGAATGTGATTTATGTAATATTTGTCAATGAACTGCATTAAAGCCCTCAACTACATACAACAAAGATCTACTTGTTCTGAATACTGCTCAAATCATCGATTGGATCCTTGTCTTGGTCTATTATATAGGCATTTATATAGACATGCATAGACTTACATTAGTTTTTGTATATCTCTTTGGTTTTTCAAACTGATTTCATCAAATACTTCATAAGTACATTCTGCCATTTAAATGTATTTCTTTTCATGACAATTTTTAGTCTAAGGTTGTTCAGAAAAAAGCCATAAGACTTTTCAGCTATAAAACCTCAATTATGAATAAAAATTGTCTTTCTCAGAAAAAAATAACAGAGAAATACTAAATAATAACTACTAATATCTATAATATATGTGTCAGGCATTGTCATAGAACCAGTGATATAACAAATTTCCCAATAACAATTTCCACCAGTATGACCATCATTTACCAAAAGAAAAATAACAAAGCAATATTACTTTAGTATAATGTTTTAATGTTTTGTATATTTACACTTGTGGACAATTAAATGAACATATCTCTCATAATATCTAATATATTACTTACACTAATGCTTAAATATTCTTTAAATAATCCAGAACATAGAAATATCTTTTTTTGGTATTTAAAAGTAAACCAAGAATGTATTTCCTGAGTATCTCTTCAAATAGTGACTTTATTGAAATACACATTTAATAATCTTTATATGCAATAGTTATTTCAGCAAAAAATAATGTTAACGGATGTTAATAATATATTAATAAAATTTATAATGTTTACACAAAAATGAATACATTCATACAATCACACTACGATTCTTGGTATTGCAGGTGGCATAGACAACACACATTTTCTATACCATCAGCCTTTAAAGGTCAGCTGCTGGCAATAATTCTCTCCTTAAACACAAAACACATAACACATTACTAATATCCACAAACTGAGAACATTTATCTCAAAGATAAATGTCTATTCATAGCAGGTTAATGAATATTAATAGTTATAGACACAAGCATTGATTTTACCTCTGATGTTTGGTTGGGTAATATAATTATATGTTATGCCATGGTTTGTGTCTTTGACCCTGTTTAGTTTGTTTATGTCTGACTTGTATTTATATTGATCTTTGTCATTGTATTTAGCTAAATATTTTAATTAACCTCAATTAGACTTTGTTTACAAAATATTTACTAATAAATATTTTTAATCTATATTGTCACTTACTAAACATTAGATTCAATTTACCAGTGTTTTGTGTATAACTTCAGAACTTTCCTTGTTGGTAGCAACTTAATCCAATAAACTCTAACATCCACTAGGTAACGGCTTAATATTTGCTATGGAACTCATCCGTCGAGTTCTCGGAGTTATCCGTCCAGTCATTTTATTTTCGATTTGTTCTAAACTTTTACCCCGAGTTTCTGGCACATACACTATGACGAAGAACAATCCAATAAAGCAAATACAACCGAACAACCAGAATGTGCCTGCTGGCCCGATTCCTACGATTATGTTATGAAAAGTTTTTGTTACTGCAAACGTGCATAGCCAGTTAAAAGCAGTGCATATTGATGCCGCGGCTCCTCTTATTTTAGCAGGTAAAATTTCACCCATCATTAGCCAAGGAATAGGACCGAATGCTAATGAAAATCCTAACAAGTAAATCATAAGCGTAGTAAGTGGGAGCCAACCCAAATTTGACACATCTAAGTGAAGATTATCTCGCACATAGAAGAACGTCCCTAATACTATCAATGTAATCGTCATGGTCACGGAGGAAATATACAGAAGCAGTTTTCGTCCAGCTCGGTCTATAAGAGCTGTAGCAAGGAATGTAGATATAAAATTAACGACTCCAACTATAATAGTTGAAAGATTCTCGTCTACAGAACTGCCTGACATTTGAAAAATTTTTACCGTGTAAAAAATTACTGCATTTATCCCCGATAATTGCTGAAAGGCCATTAACCCTAGAGAAATTAGTATCGCTTTGAGATATTTCATTTTAAGCATTTCACCTATAGAGGAGTCGCTCTCAATTTCTGCATCAGTCAATGCTATATCTCTCATTTCATTATCTATTTTAGCGTTTTTGCCTCGTAGCCATTGTAACGCCTTTCGTGCTTCCTCGTTTTTGCCTTGGGATATATACCAGCGAGGGGTTTCAGGAATCATAAACATGAGGATAAAAAATGGCACGGATAAGGCTCCACCGAGATAGGCTAGTTGAGACCAGTCCAAGTACTTTCCGGCAGCGTAACATATTAAAATGCCGATGTTACCAATGGCGGTAGGGAATAATCCTAAGGTACCACGTACTTCTGGTTGAATAGTTTCTCCAAGGTATACCGGAAAAGCTAGAGAACCAACGCCAACACATAATCCACATATCGCACGCCCAGTCAGTACTAGATGTACTATTTTCGCAGTAGCTATAAGAATCCAACCGACGAAAAAAGGGACTGCAGTGAACAATATTGTTCTTCGTCGACCGATGTAGTCTACTAGTGGTCCTCCTATAACTCCCCCAGCCAAAGCTGCGAGGGGCATCAATCCACCAACCCAGCTTGCCTGTAAAAAACATCGATGGCTAAGTTAACATACTCAGGTAGTGTTAAATTATGTATTTCCCCGATATCCCTATATAAGGTGTTGAATATAATTAATCAAAATTATGGTTGGTAGTATTAGATGCAAATAATACATCGTTGTTATTAAAATAAATCTCGTAACTTACAATGTTTGTTAGAATGTATTTTTGGGTGAATTTTTGGGTTTTGCAAGCTGAATTAGATCTACTATCTCTTGTCCCATAAAGTTGAAATTTTGCATATTGATTCAGTTTCGACGGCAAAGCATCTTTATGACAAACACGATCTAACTCTACAGTCAGAATTGGCTCCAGTTGAGGAAACCTCTCAATGTTTAACAGCATATTTAAAAGGTACAAAACTTAAATACCAATTAGACGCATAACTGGATGTTCCATCAATGACATGTTTTATATTTATATAACTAAGCAACTGCTCACAGATATGCTTAAATTAATTTGGAAACAGCTGCTATGTTTTTAATCCATATGATATCCCGTCAGAATAAAAAAAATATATCTTGAATGATTTTGAAGTCTTTTTTGAGGAAAAATCTTTACACTTTTTTGGTGTCATATTTTGAACATATCTTGAAATTAGTTCTTTCTATAAACTACTTTTATATATTTATTCCATATTTTGAAGCTTGAAGCGTTGCCGTTATAAAGGAAATCGTGTGCAAAATTCTAGCCTTCCAGCCCAAACCCTTTCAGCTGAGCTAGGCTTCGATACGTCAGTCAGTAAGAACAAACAGTTTTATATATTAAGATAAATTTTATACCTAATGAACTCCAAAAAGACCGTTCTATTAAAGTGCGAGTGTCAACGTAATTTGCTCTAGTTGTGTTCATCATGAAAATTGATGACAGCATAGGACACTCCTAATAATCATCGCGTTTTATTAATATATGCTGTATGTTTAACCCCTAGCATTCTTAAAATATTCATATTAGAGCTGGAATTTTGAATCATCACAAGATGGATTACAAGTGAATAAATATGTATAATACAAATATTTATTTATACATACCTCTTCTTCGGTCACTGATATTCTTGTACTATTTTCCATGGTTACAAGAGCAGGTGACGTATAGGCGGATGAAAATCCTACTATCATTGAGCCCATTGATACTGCTACTGCGGCTAATACCTGTAATTGTATAACCTATGATAAATAAAATGAAAATTTAACTATCAAGTTTTTTTGGGCATTTTGTTTAATAGCCTTACAATATATTCCGTTGTATGTAGGCTTGTACATATAACAGTAAGTACATAATAATTAGTTATTGTGACTGAAAAGTAAATCAATAGTGATTCGACAAGGGCAATAATTACGAGAGGAAAACATACAATAATACTATAACATAGTTATTAGATTAATTCACCTATATCGCATCGTGATAATAAGTGGTACGTTACCCGTGGAGAAGCACTAATTTTATAATTAATACATTAGTAGCCTATATATTAACGTACGTTTTGTGTTTCTTTAGTTAAAAAATATTGGTTATAAATTATTTGATTTGTTGTTTATTTTATGCAAATGCTAGAGATATGGATATGTTAGCGCACATCAGTATTATTTCTGGTCTATCGTTACGGAATACAATGACGTTTCACTTGATTAAACTTTTATCGAATACTATCAATTCAAAATGCTGGAATCCTATACCATGACAGCAGCGAGTTAAAGTGGTATCGTTTTTCATCGTGTAACTGGGTATGAATTGGTACAAGTATGCAACAAGAGCAAGAAGCCGTACTGTAAGTACTCGATGAATGTGTGACGTTACTTCAGGGAGGTGTGTGCGGACCGCCTACGACTAATTTAAGCAATCATCAACTATGATTGAAGTGGAGACATGCACGTCCTCGAAATAAATCAAACATTTTATTTGAACGCGTTGTCGTTTTTGGATTGTTCCCAAATGGCTTAAAAATGTTACGGTGCATCCTTTTCATGGACAGGCATATTCTATTTATGTTCTTTATTAAAAAATAAACACTATTATAATATCGGACTGCCCGAACTGAATGAAATATTTATAATATGTTAAATATGCGATGATGCAGTAAACGTTTGCATTTACAACGCAGTCAACCGTTAATAATTTGAAACTATTTCACAATTCCAAAGAAATATAAGATTTAACATGCATGAAATAATAAAACATACAAGTAGTAATACGATCTTTAAGATTTAGAAAAATTTAAGATTAAATTGGAACTATAATATGTATATACTACATCGGATTATATAGGATGTAATATCTGACGTCACATTTAATAGTAAGCAGTTAATACTGCTCTGAAAGTTGTGTTTTTTAACGCTGAATGCTTACTTTTATATTTGCTGAATGCTCTCATTTAGTCATACTAACTTAGTCTTACATTCACACACGTAATATGTTCAGACGAAAGTTCTACATTATTAATAAAAGCTCCGTTCCGATATAATACAAGTAGCGGGTAGGTAGTAATAATAATTATTGTTTAAAGGCAATTAGTAATTAATTAGTTCTACATTATATTAGTTTATTAAGCATTATTTCGTAAATAGTAATGCTATAATGAGAGATATTAAAATACAGTACAAACCTGGGAAAAAGTATACTTCGCTTTTTCGTACTCATTGCTGTGCACTACAATACTGTAGTGCGTGTCAGCTCTCATTAAAATCTTCATCGTGTCTGTGTAATTACGAGTCACTAAAACATTAAAATTTTAACAGTCATAAGAAGCACTGAAAATAACGCACTGAAAGTGAACCCAAGGAAGTCACTGAAGAAATGAGCATCTCGCCGCGATGGCGCGATTTATATGAGCACAAATTGATTAACAAAACTGATTGGCTTTCGAGGCTGTGTGATTCAAAACAATACGATTCTTTATTTCTATGTTTTATCTTTTATGTAATTCCTTTACATAATTTTCCCGAGCTTATTAACACTATTCCCGTTTACTTACGTAAATAGCTTAATTAATTTTCTTAGACAGCTCCATAGAAATATCTAAAGCAATTATATTATTCTAACACGACTTTCAATGTAGTGTCCCAAGATATAATACCATCTGTACAACAGTGTCATATACGCAGTTGTTGATTTTCCTAATGTTAAGGAAATCATAATAAGGAATTGCTTTTCAATAATGCAGATGTCAATAATATTGTTTTGCACTAATGGAAATCCGTGGATTAGTTTTGTAACTTAAGTTTAAGACATTTACAAAAGTAGGAGTCTTTAAATATTTATGGTTTTCAATTTCCGTTTAAAATTGGACCTAATCTTGAATTTAACTTAATTATAGGTGAAAATTGATACCTATCTATAGATAACTTATAAATAAATCTATCCATACATTTTCATTTGCATGACCTGCTTATAAATCGACGTTCTGGCTGATCCAAAAAAAATTGTTTTCATCGAACAACCGTTATACTCTTTAGGTCATTTATTTACAGGCCATAGCATATTCCTCTTATCAAGAAATAGTTGCAGTAGAACGAATAGCTTGAATATGATTAGTTACCATTACTATTTGCACATTCTGTGTAACTTATCCAAGATTATTTAAGCCAGTTTCCTTATGAACTCACAAAATCAACATTTCAAGAATTATTAGCATCTCAAGTACTACTGATACATAGATGGACCAACGAAAATTATTGATTACTGGTAAAACCTATGATATGATAACTATATACAATAAATTATCATACACGCATATATTTATGTATGGTCAAGTTGTATAAATGTCAAACACTGTATTTCATAGTCATATATTTGGTATAGTATTAAAAATTGGTCTACTTCTGATTCTCCTCCTCTTCATTACTTTCAACGTCTGATGTTAACGGTAACATAACGTATTCAGTACATCTATACGAATGCGTACATTAAGCACGTCACAATTTAATGACATCGTCAATTGCACATGTCATTTGATCTCGTTTAATAGACATGTGATTGACAAAGAAAATTTCATATTGTTCCACTCCCATGTTTTTCTTGAATGACACCTTCAACATATTTCACCAACTTTGACTTAGCTCACACTACGTATTTAGTGATAATTTAGTATTTTGGTTCGAAATCTTCTTCATAACATCAAAGGTAATTTGGAATTTCTCTAACATGCTTGGTTCCTTTTAGTTAAATCAGTAATGTGGGAGTCTTCAAAAGGTGAGTGAATAGGCTCTTTATAAGTTAGTGCGCACAACATCATAGACTACATCGCCACTTACCATCAGGTGGGATAG
>DWPA01001329.1:0-19080 GCA_018251375.1 Calpodes ethlius | reverse complement strand
ATTGTAAAAGTTTCATGGGGTATCTTAGGAGAGATTTACGGTGGAATCCGTTAAGGGCGTAAGATGGACGAGCTAATTTAAAACGTTTTCGCGAACAAAATGCGTTATTCTGCACAAAACAAACAAAATTATTGTTCTCTTAAAAAGGACATAAAAGGTTGTCTTGAGTTCAAAAAAAGGCTTACCTACTTAGCTTTTATTTTCGAAAGATCGTATCGTTATTTACTTTTAAGATAAGACTTTTTTAACGCTTATTTGTAGCAAATTGTATTTTATTGTTTAAATAAGTCAATCTACTTAAGTACATTGAAAAGAAATGTAGCATTTGAAAATGTCTGTCATGTTTGAATTCGCGTGGAATAAATAAAATATTCAAAATAAGAATCTAGAACATTCGTAATTGTTGTGAAGAGTCTACTATTACTCGAATTGCCGTTTCTAACCATAAATACAGAAGTATTTATTTCCATCCGTGTCTTGGCAAAGCTTATTTGAGGCGCTATTTGATTAAGAATTCCAAATCTATCAATTAAAATGTCCACTTTTGTATCGGACAATTTCTTCGTATCACTTACTAGGAATTTAATTTTAAATACAACCTAGCAAGCGGCCTGTAATCACATATAATATTCCCACCGAACAAATGGGCCAAAGGACATAATTACACCAATCGAAGATTTAATTATAAGTGGTTATACAGAAGAAAGGTGTTCACATTCACGCGGGGCGCGAGAAGCTAAGATTTAAGGCTACAATTGCGATACGATGCTTTGTAATTAATACTAAAGCAATTAATGAAGTAAGTATAAACTACAAACAATGTTAGGGTATAGCGGTCGTTTAAAATTCCTTTGTAACACAATGGTAACAAGAAAGTAATGAACACTTTTATAGAATATTTTATAATCCTACCTACTTACAGGTTATTTATAAAATAAAGTAGATATAGAGTAATTTACAGGTTTATTACAAAAAAAATCACTACTTCAAAGATGATAGTTAAAGAAAAGTGTGGTCCGTTCATCCGATATGCGGACAAGGTCTATTTAGATGAGCTGAATTTGAAATTATAAATGATTCATGTCCATTAATTCAATCTTTCGGATAAAAATCACAAAATATAGGATTTAGTTTGATACTCATTGACATTAGACGTGTTATTCTTATTTTTTAATTTCCCGCCTTTTTGCAGCGCGTCGTCACAGATTAAAGTGTCACTCCGTAAGCAATTCAGTTTAATATCGATTATCGAATAAAAAAAAATACCAAATTTTACTTACGTCCTAAACATACATTATTTATCACTGAACAAAACTTACGTGTAGCCCGTTTACCTTTTAGATAAAAACGTAATTGATGCTTGGTAATTGATGCAGACGTTTTCTTTTCGCTTTTTCTCGCATTTCATTTCATAAATCATCGGTACACGTGGGCTCACAATAAATCAAGAATGGAGGCTGTAATTAAAACCACGATCTAAAGTAACATTTTGGAATATGGGGTATAATTAAAATCTTTTCGGTCAGTATCGTTAGATGAATCGCTGCGGTTGTGTGGAAAGGCTGGACCGTGTAAAAGCAGATGTTTACATACATTATAATTACGCAGGTTCGTTCATTTAATGATCTTTCCACGACTCGAAAATTAAGAATCGTTAAATAATAGAAAAACTTATGAATATATATTAAGTTTCCTAATGAATAAATCTTTTACAGACGTGCAAAGTATAGATCACACGCATTAAATTGACCAACAATCGTCCGTCTACTTTCACAGAAATATGAAATATTTTGTTAACGCCATAAAACGAATATAAATCAAAATGTATTACGTTATTAAATTCTTTTTTCGCACGTCCTCATGAGCGCGATTATAGGAAAATTATAATAATTGTGCGGTACATAATTACGTGATGTAATGTGCGGCCGTCAATTTGAGTTTATGTAAAATATCGCGCAATAAATTTACATTTTACGACTTTGCCCTCATGGCCGCGTGGGTGCGATATCTCTGTTTAGCATCTAAGCTTGATATCGGTAAATTGTTCATCGATCTGAGCACGATGGGGTCAATCGCAGGTGGTAAATCCTTAAAAAAATAAAAAATTAAGGATATAAGTAGATCTTCATAATTTTTTATGCAGAGCACATAAGGTTTATATTATGGAAAGGAAAACTTGATACACATATCAAATAGGTATTTAAGGTAGCGTATATCTTAAAGGTATACGCTAGGTAGGTAGTAGGTACTTAAACAGGAATATAAACATTTCTTTATTTAAAGGTGCATTTTATGAATTTTGCCGAAAATTAATTAATATTACCTCAATCATAATGCCATATTTATTTGACAGATTCAATTTAGTCATCATGTTATTACAATAAATAGATAAAAAATTAAGACAATAGTTTAATAATATATTTACGACCATAAATAATGGCTGAAAACATTATTTTGACATTTAGTTTTTTTATTCTGTGGCAGAGTATGTTCGCGGGCGCGATTGACCGCGGGAAGTGGCCTCACGCGCCGCGCCCCAAGCGCGACGATTATAATTTCGAACGCCGATCAACATGAAAATGAACGTCCATAAATTTATTAGACATAGTGTCGGCCGACTCGCCCGAGGCTCGCATTATGTAAAATATGTCAAGAATTAACCATTATCATACTGAGAATATTTTACTTTGCTTACCTACTCCAATCTGGTGAACTATGTCAAGACTGTAAAGCAAATTTGAATAAATCGTGACTCGATTCATGGCTGACTGTTATCAGACAAATTAAACCAGAAAATTACTCCGTTAAAAACAATATTTGATTGCTGTGTTCGATGATATAAAAATAATTACGTGTGTTATAATATCTGGTAAGTAGTACTTTGTACTAGTAACGTGATTTTTTTTAAAACTTTGCGAACAGTTTAATGTTAGTCTATAGTCAAAAAGTGATGTGTGAACAGTCCTATTTAAAAAAAAATTAGAGAAACGCGTGTCCCTTGTTGTTTATAATTTGATGAATTGATTTAATACAAATTAAGGTAGGTATCTCTACCTGCCTTACAGTTTATGTACGCAGAATAAAAATATCTGAATCATAATGTACATATGTTAACTCTTGTCATTAAATAGTGTTCTCTGAAATATTTTTTTGCTTAAACGAAGTTTTTATATAGGAACCTAGTCATTATCATACAATGTGTATAACTACCTACATTCTTTCGTATTTTATTTTACTAATATAATATAATATGATTTAACCCAAATACTTATAACGCCAGACGGTTAGTTTCCTAATATCATGATGGTCTTAAAAGAAGCATAAAATATATGCAAGTGTGCGATTATAATATTGTGTTTATGTTTTATTTATATATCGAATGGCTTCCTTGAAATTATTGCACATTTCTTATGATATTATAGTTCTAAATGTTATAATTCTACTGTTTCACTCATGTGATACTCAAAGTGATTTTAGATATAACCACCACTTTTGAATGAACATATAATATACATGTGAAAAAAACACAATAGAACTCAATTACAATATAAATTGTAAAATATTATAAAACATAGTTAATTTGAAAAGGAGTAAATTGAATAATGATTCGGTTTCAGCATGCCATTAATCTATCTGTCTATCAGCCTTTAAAGGTCCACTGCTGGACATAACCCTCCGCTAATTTTCTGGTCCTGAGCCTTCTGAATCCAGCGAATACCCGCTGTCTTCCTCAGGTCGTTAGTCCATCTGGTTGCGGGGCGACTTAGACTCCTTTTTCCGAGACGTGGACGCCATTCAAGGACCTTTCTTCCTGAACGGTTATCGGTCCTTCTTTCTATATGGCCAGCCCATTGCCACTTCAGCCGGCTTATTCTTTCAGCTATGTCGGTTACCCTCGTTCGTCTACGGATCTAATCATTTCTGATGCGATCACGTAAAGAAATACCGAGCATAGCCTGCTGCGCGACTTTAACCTTATGAATTAGGGCAATGGAAAAGCACCACGCCTCGGAGGCACACAAGCTCGTACCACACATTGCTCGAACAGCTTCGATTTTAACAAAAATAAGTATTTACATATCCAACTATCATAGATATTCAACTGAAATCATCCAATCTAATTAATTGATATTTACATATATTAATTAATAGGTGAACATAAAGTAAAAACATTTCTTTCATAATTTTTCAAAATGATTTTTGGCCCCATGATATGAAATTTACTTATGAAGGACATATTGTCCACAAAAAAAGAGCAAAGCTAAGTGCGGAAACAACATTCAATGTTTAATGACGCGGAAACATCGGGGTTGCCAAATTCAGTGAGAAAATTCATGTTTAAATAAATATGAACATGTTTAGCGAGGGAGAGTGTCACTATGCTTAAAAATAGAATCAACTATAGAACATTAAAGGAAAGAATGTTTTTGATTATAAAATCTAAATTATAAATAAAGATAGGATACTTTTAAATTAATTAAAGTAATTGTAGTGTTCTTAATTTTTTACAATGCGTAAAACGCGTCTGATGTTTTCATTAAATACAATAAATATTGAGTAGCGAACTTTAAAAAACAAAAAATTAATAAACCAAAAGAAAGTAATAAATACACCTATTATTTAAATTACACATACTTGTTGACTGATATTTCAAAGTTATTTAATAAAAAAATGTCAGTTATGTTGAGATACGCGTGACACATAAAACACAAAAAAATAGATTCTATATCCACGTCGACACGTGCGCCGAGCCAGCGCTGACGGACGCAAAAAGCGAACGGCTTTTTTATGGAAATGCCTCCATTAATCCGGGAAAATAAAATATGTTCGACGACAAAGCGACTTGTTCCGGAAATGATACACTCCAAAGGGTACGTCGCTACGTAAATTTATCTGCCTCCGAGCAAAAACTTCGCATAAAAAACTTTATGCGTGCTTACACTTATCGATCCCGAAGTTATCTTCGATGGCTTTCGCGTTTTCACCTATAGGTACTCGTATTATAACTTACGCAAAGAGAAATTATTGGTAAACGGTGTTTTCACGTCGTTGGCATAACTCGCTTACGACGTGACTTAATCAACTTTGTGTTACACACCGATACAATCATCAGAAATGTCAGCCTCACACTTATCCCTGATCTTATGAGACTTAACTCATGTTTCAGCAACAATTTACATTTGATGTAAATGAGTAAGTTTATTCCTTCAAACATAAACAAAACAGAAAGACCAGCTATAATAATAATTAATTTGAACCGCCTTTAAATGAATTAGATGTCTGAACAATGATATATTCAACGTATGTCTATATTTATAATGCTCGTAATTTCAAATTTTTAAATCCATCCATCCATAACCTTTTGGAGATCCTCTGCTGAACGTAGGTTTTACCTAGCTTTCGCTACTCTGACCGATAGTAAGACTTCTAAATTCAGTGGATGCCCGTTATATTTTTCAAACCGTCAGTCCATTTGGTCCGAAGGCATCCTATACTCCATATTTTAAATCGAGTTCAAAATTACGAGTACCCTTAACTGTTTAAAACATTTAAACCTGTTTTTATTCATGAACCATGTTACAATGAAAATGAGTACAATTAGCGTTATCATCATCTTGAGTATCGCTTGTAGGTGAATTTAAAGTCACAAACCGGCTTATTAAGTTCAAAAGTAAAGTAAGACATAATAAAGTCAAGTTTTATGTATTATATCAAATAACCGATAGCACTCGAATCTAACGTTCCGAGTCATAAAATTTAAAAGCGCATAATTTACCGTTTATTAAACTCGCTTTGTTGTGCAACGATATTGCGAGATTTGCGAGATTCTTATAATGTTGTACAGTAATTTATTTGAACGCGAAATAAGTGTTGAATTACAAAGCTTTGGCGCATTACCTAAACCGTTAATCTGCTGTTATTCATTTATGTATCGAGGACCGGGAACAAGACGTTACATTTCCCAACTTAACCCAAACTCTTCTTATATTACACAAGAAACCACTTAGTTCATTGAATTAACATCGATAGAGCCTTTAATGTTATTAAAGTTCAAGAATAATCACTTACCATCGAATGGTTCATCTTGTTTAACGACTTAATATATAACAAACATGGCCACACTGTTATTCAAATTAAAAAGTATTTTCCATTCAATGACATTACCTGAATGTGATACAATAACTTGTTCTGTTTCAATACGGCCAAATAAAAACAAGTTTGGGTTTCACCCATATCTGGTGGGATCGCCTGCTCCATGGTATATAATTACAATTCTTGGGTCGCATCACATGTTCCGTTACATCACCAATGGAGAAACAACCATTGACCATTGGTCGAATGGTTAGGAAATACTTTTTTAATACTTCTTGAACATTTTGGGATTGGCAATGTATTAATGATCATTTTTAAGACAAAGATCAACGAACTGTGCAGCTTTAAGTTGAGAAAAACGTTTGCATTCAAAATATGACTTCAATAAAAATTTAACTTGCAATCCGCAGTTCCAAATATTTGTAATTGTATTGCTTTTATTATTACGCTGTAACAGAGTATATATACATAATTAAAGAATAGCATAATAAATAATTGGTACCTAAGACAATAACAATATAAATAACATGAAATTCAATTGAATATGGTAAACCTCAAGGCCGTCTTCATTTGCCATTTTAAGTGAATTGTCAACAGATGTACTGACGACCTGAAGAAGACAGCGGGCATTCACTGGATTCAGAAGACTCAGGACTGGACTGAGTGGTACAAAATAAGGGGAGGCTTATGTCCAGCAGTGGACCTTCAAAGGTTGATAGATAGATAGAATTGTCAACTTGCTAGTCAACTATTTGCATAAGAAATTTAATGGCTTAAAAATACTGACTATGCTGTTCACTGTTAAAGAGTTCCCTCGTCCTAGTTTTTCCTGTCTATCAAATCATATTTACCATAAAAATGTATTGACATCGAAACTATATCAGTCTATGTAAAATGTCTACTCCTTAGCATCAAAAAAGTAGTTTCTATTCAACTTGTAACATTTGCTTGCAAGTTACATGAAAGCTAATGTTTCACCTTCCCCCGTGTCTAAGCTTTTTATTCATCCATAGGTATACGTACTATGTGAACGAATAAGAAGTCAATGTATTGGTTTGTCCGGAAAGTTCGTGCCCATAGTTTAGGTCAATTAAAACGCAGCTCATACAAATATTGACAAAATTAACCAATCGTAACCAAACTTTTTTCCAAAAATGGCTGAAGCTACCTTCTTTTGAATATGTACGATGTACACACGTCATTTCTTTAAATAATTGTCAAATATTCAGTCAGGTCTCACGCGCCACCTACCGAAAATCAGCACTAAGTTACCGGACAACCTATTATTTGTCTATGCGCCACACTTACACCTCATCATACATCAACTTATCTATCCATCCAGCTTGATGCTTATACTAAGCCGCACTCAATAAAACCTGAAAGTAGATATTATTAACACAATTAATGTAGTTGAAGCTGCACTTATTGAAGCTACAGCGCGACGGTTGCTCTGAAATATTAGTCAATCTTTGTATCTGTTATTACCATCTCGGATTTAATGAGCGAATTAATTGGAATGCGAACGGCGGCCGTTAGTGTAATTATGGTTTCGACTGGTTTCAAGCAACAGTCCACACAAGGATGGTCTTACATCTACCATACTGACTAGGTAGGTATATACAAAAGTTAGTTCTTATGGCTATGCAAGCGAGAATATATCATAACTAAAATAATTACAGAGTACTCGATATATGTAGTTTAAAAAGGCTAAACAGTATTTATACGGTCAAAAATTTAGAAAATGTACCGTTCACTTTTAAGGAGTTTTCTAGCCTGGAGCCAACCCTCATTGCAGTATCGGGTCACGCTTATCACAAAAATATATTATTGTCTGATGAAAAAGAAATATCATCGCATATAAACCATGAATGAAATTTTGACTTTATATCGTATATGAAAATGTAATTCTAATTTAGCTTTCAATATATGGCCCAAAAATTATACTAATAAAATATGTATCAATCTAATAAACATTGCAAGTTAAATAGAAGCTATCATAAATCTACAGCTATTATGATAAAGGTGTATGAGAAATAAATTTCTTCAATGCGTAAAATATCTTTGCAGTGATATAAGTATATGAAAACTACTAAATATTATAAATGCGAAAGTGTGTTTATTTGTCCTTCTTTCACGATGCAACGAAGCGTCGCTATGGTATAGTTTTAATTTGGAGATAGTTGGGAAGACTACTAGTACTATAGGCTACTTCTTACCGCAAAGGAACACCTAATTTTTGTAAGAAGATTAATTACGATTAAATTTTAGCCAAATTAAAAGAAGTGTTTAATAACAAAGAGTTGCTTAACAATCGTCGATCGAAAAAAATTGACAACCCTTTTATTGCTATTCTTTTTACACACGCAGACGGAACCACTCGCAGCATCTCGTAAATAAATAAATTGTCATTGGTATCTAAAGTAACAGTCTTTCATTTTCATTGTTGCTCTGTGAAGCATGAATAAAGTATATGTAGTCATATTGTGTATTATTTATGCAGTTCACTTTACTTTATCACTGGTAACCTTTTTCTTAAACATTGCAATTAATAAATTAACAGTGACGGTACCGCTATAATTAAATCGATCAACACTTCAGAATTTAAATATTTTTTTCGTTTAATTAATTTACCGATAACAGCTAGACTTTCCTTTCTTGACACAGCTGTAGAAGGCATGTGTTTCACTGCAATTTGATGCAAGGTGAGATTGTAAGAACGCTGCATATTGCTCATATATATTTTTTTTGGATACATTGATTTAAGCTTTTAAAATTTTCGATATTCAGTTTTTGTAGTGACTTATTTTCAGTGCTCAAGCACAATCACTACGTGGTTATAATGTCTTTTTTATATCCTACCAAAAATATATATTGAAATCTAAGATAAAGTTTATATAAATATAACTTTATTTCTTTGTGTAACTTTAAATAACATATCTAATACGTAGATTACTTGAAGAAAGTTATTGAAAAACCAAAAACTGAACTATTAACATTGTTATCGCATATAGTGAAACTATTCAAAACGCGAGTCAATACTTCTCTTCTTAATGTTTGTTCGAAGACATCCCAGAGGCATATTCAGCGGCATCTTCGGCAAAATTCATAAAGCAAATTTCTCTATTTATCTTTTATTATGTGATACACAAAAGGCTCAAGGCATTGAAACTGAGCTATAAAAAGGATTAACTTACTAAATCAAATAGCTAGCTTATGAATTATTACTTTAATCAAAAAATCTACTTAACTCTTTCGTAATAGTAAGATCCCTTTTCATTCAGATTGTCTCATGATATGTATTTGAATAATGTATATTAATTATCACCTGCTAATGTTGATGGGTTACGATATTCTATTCATTCTTTGCTGTGTATTTATATGAAAATAATATATTTAATACTCCTGTGGGAGATCATAGTACATGAGAAATGTATTAAGACATTGTCGTAACAAACAAAATGAAAAAAATATTTACAATTACAACTATGTTGGAACATTAAATAGCTGCATATTAAAACTTTGACTTAACATGACTAATTGTTTAAAGTACTGACTTATACTCCTGTTTCAGTCTGACCTTTTTGTATTTAATTACTGGACAATTTATTGAGACATAGAGACCCCGCAATAGAAATTTGACTGTAATTCGTGTTACATATCGCGAAATTCACACGGCAAGTTACAGCGGTGTTTTTTGACATATCCTTTTGATGTTCGACGATAGTCACCAAAAAATGTACGAAAACGCAAAAGTTGTTCACACGACGTCCATACGTCGTCTATCGTTGGCCGAAAGTAGAACGTATCCGTCCGAGTTATTTCACATTGACACTATTAATTGGACGTATTTATGCAAAATGGTTTCAACCCACAAAACCGTGTTTTTTAGTTATACCACAAATGGCAACTTTGGTATATGCAAAAAAATAATCAAGCTGCATGGTACGTTTTTCTAATGAAATATTTAAATGAAATTTAAAAACAAGCTATAGTCCCGTTATTTTAATATACCTATTTTACTAAAAAAAATTCTCAAAACCTTGTTTTTGTGGTTGGATTTAATTCGCATAACTACGTGTAATTATTCGATTGTATATAATACGTACGCATATACATACGCACACAAACATAAACACATACATACAAACTCTTGTATCTACTATTAGTATTGTGTTGCGTAATTTGTCTTTGTGTTTATCTTTATCTTATGGTTATTATTATTATTAAAGTATATAACATTGATTTTATGTTCAATAAATAATATTCTAATTAAGGAGTACGTCACACGTTGTTAGTAAATGATTTCAACGTAGCGTCGACCTTTCACTCGGAAGCCCGGGTTCGATAGCATGATAGGGCAGAATTTTGCACAAGTATTTTGTATTAGAAATCAAGATTATGGTGTTCATATACAGCTTGTGTGTATGTATACACAACTTGAGACATAACATGACTGCAAGGCAGACGACTATTTTATATGTATTTGGAACTAGTAAGCACTTGTAAAGCAGTGAATTATTTATGGATCCATAAATACTCATTGTAGGAACTAAGTTTGATGTCATAATTTGTATGTATCCGTCACTGACAATGTTACGAATCGATTTGCGAATTTCTAGCAATAATTATTAACAAATGTTATGCCATTATTATTATGATCTGCGAAATTGAAGTGCTGTTGAAACAGTCTTGGAATATACACTGTAACTTTGATCCATATTTGACTGGTGCCTTGTATAAAGCATATAGTTAAAAACAGAGACTGTCGATTTTATCTTTAGTTAAAATGATTTTAATAGCGCATCTGTAACGGGACAGAGAGCAGCGGCAAATGTTTTACAATTATTTAAACCGTTCTTTTCTTCAGAACACTTGTACCTATCAGTCAAAATGTTGTAATTATTGTTACTGCAATTCATGCAGTTCAGAATTGACAGTACGTCAAACGTGTCAATATCTACCGACAGGCAGCTGGCTAGAGTTTTTGCGATGGAGTTCGTCATGAATAAATGGATGAACTTAAGCTGCGTGTATTTAGTGTAAATGTCAATGGTGCCCAGAGCGGCAAGCGCACGCACTGTTCAGTGTGTACGCTATTAATGCGAAATAACTACAATTTGGGTGACGCGGACGTTTGGCGTGTTCGACCGCCGGCCGCTGGGAAGGCGACGGAAGCCTGTCACAAGCGCAATTACAGTACCGAGAATCGGCATTAGTAGTTCGACGGACTGAACTATTTATGTAAAATAAGAGCAGCTCCACGTACGGGGAAACGTCGATTGCACGCATCGCTCATTAAGCACTTTAGAGCAATTTGAGGAGAGCAGAAAAAGTCGGACGAGACGTGGTACAACATCGCGTGGTCAATTAAAATGTAGCCGCGCTGCCGACCGAGTGGCACTGGCGTTCGGTGCAAACAACGGTATTCCGACCATCGACCGTCAGTATGAGGACTCGCTCGGAATTGCTTGTATCCTGCTATCAGAGTATAGCGAACAGGACACCTATCACCACCGTTAATAACAAATAACTACTTAG
Organism: Calpodes ethlius; assembly: GCA_018251375.1. NCBI lineage: Eukaryota > Metazoa > Arthropoda > Insecta > Lepidoptera > Hesperiidae > Calpodes > Calpodes ethlius. Next base: position 7,449 of record DWPA01001329.1, on the reverse strand, counting down.
ACTACTTAGCTATTGGGCACGCAACCACAACTGCGGACGGAATTAAAGCGTTCAACGTCTATTCATTTGGTACCATCATACCACACAGCAACCACATATTTTCTCTATTACCGTCGTTATATTCAAAAATAAAAGAAGGATTAATGACGATTCAATTTCGAAATATAAATCAAGATAAAATGATCTCGAAAACAAAACCTGCTGGATATAATCTAGGCATTTGATCAACAAAAATTTATACTTTTTATATAACGTCGTTTATTTAAAAAATTATAAATGGATGTGAAATTGAAATAATTAACTTGCTTCGAGTACGATATTGAAACAGCTAGATACAAATATTTGTTACCGATTTAAAATCTAAAAAAAAGTTTACATGCCAAAGTAATATTGTATAATAAAAAAGTGATCGCTTCCGATGAAATAGACTTAACTTTTACAACTTAATTCGATAAAGACAACCTATAGGCTCTAGACTACAGTACTATTCGAAACAATGAAAGTAGCTTCGTAGCCGTCAGCATCCTTTATTTAACATGAGTCATGGTGGTAGCCGGTCATTACTAAACAAATATATTCGTGCACGTTCCATTACACCTGAGAGCTTCGGGTAGTCGCCGCATGACTTGTAAGATTGCGCGGGCGCATACCAGCTGAGCCTGTATGCCTACGCGATCGGTTAAAGTAAGTTTAGCTGTAGTTAGGGGCTAAAGGCTGTAATAATACCAGGTATTTGGTCTCGTATAAAATATGTTTATATCTTAGCAAGATTTGCATTACTTCATGACGAACCATGCACATTTTTGTTGACACTTAAATACGTACACCGTGTTTTTAAGTATTTACATATTATTTTAGAACTCACGTCATACATATATGTATGTAAAATATAAATTACTGTGAAAAATATTAAATAATATTTTACATATACAAAATAAATGCAAAATACAAAAATTATAAAGAAGTTATTAAGATTTATAAAAATAAGATAAATTAAAATTCATATCATTATGATTACAAACATTTAGTTCTCTTCATAAAGAGCAACCTTCTTATGACATTTGGCTGTAGATGCCTTAAACGCAATCATATTACCAACACTACTTTCCATATAATTACAGATGAAAAAAAAACTAAATGATATTGTCCAAGTAGACTTTGTTCTAAGGAGAACTAATTGTGCGTCAGACATGCATCAATCACTCGGTCGACGCAACAACGAAAACACTGTTAGTTTTGCCGCCGAATTATTAATTACATTCTCACAAAAAACTCACACACGCCGCCGAAACGCATAAATTTCTTCCTTTTTGACCGCACAAAGGGGCCGAGCGCCCTACGATGCAGGAATATAACACTAAACAGATTAGCCGCGGCGGACACGCTTGCCTCGGCATAATTTTTGGCGCCAGTAGTCCTGCCTCTAGATTAAACTAATATGAAAAGGAAATTGAGTAGAAAATGGATGAAGGTTCTATGTGTCATTAAGGATTCGATACGCCGCTCGAAAGTGCCGCCTGGGTCGATATTTATTTGACTACACTTAATTTAATTAGCATTTCAGTAGTTTTTACGACCTGTTAGTAATGTACGGAACTAAGTTTAATGGCCATTTATGTAGATAATAACAATAACACTCACCCAAATATAGGTTTATAAACAGACCGCTGCGAGAGAGTTGTTTTCTAATTTATTGTAGGTACATTTTTTATCATCGTCACAGCAGTAAAGGTAATTTCAAATCTCTAGTATACAAACAGACCCACGGTTTTTTGGACGATAATTTAACCGAATGGATCATTGAAATAACTTTATGTCGATTCATATAAATGTTGATACAACTACAATAGTTAAATGTAATAAATATGTCAATTACAATAACTGAGTTCATCTAAACATTTCATTTAGTAATGAAAAACAATACACGTCTTTCAGGAATTATATAAACAAATCAGTAATTACTATTTGTATTAAAACTAAAAATTATTCATATCGGTAATGATTATATATTCAAAAGGAAGTTTACCATGAAATGATTATTACCGTAAGGCATACGAAACGAAGCGAAATTCCAGAAAATAGTTTTCATATAAGCAACTTGACCCGCACGTTGGCGAGGGTCCACTCGACCCTCCGGGTGGGCGCCATGAATAGTAATGGAAGCTAGGGCTCCGGGGACGCAGCCTCCATCCAAATAACGCTTATGGTGCGTACTAAATCGACAATACCCTCGGGTACTCCGCCTAATAGACCATTTTATAAACTCACCTATTTCGACCGCGATTTGTTCTGCGACTCGACGAAATGAACCGTGGCATTTGCCGCTAAGCTAATAACGTTTTATTTATATTACTAAACAAGGTAACTGATGTGATTTTTATCATAATTATAAAGAAAATAAATGTCTATAAACATATTTGTTAGTATTAGATTTGATATAAATGTAAAACTGTGTCAATTTCTAAACGATGAAAAACAGCTGATTTCTGTGTGCTACAGGCATAGTTCAGGTACTATAACATTTTAGCTATAAAATAAGATATATGACTTACAGCAATACGTAATGCACTATAATATAAATTCTCATTAACATAGTTACAAGCTTATAGGTTAGATTAGGTACATTTTTTAACTGTGTATCAACCTTTAAATTATCCTTGTATGAAGGGGGGTGTTGAATGTTTGTAGAGACAAATAGAGAAAGGAGTGTTCAGACGTGATCTTGGTAAAGGATTAACATATAAACCATAGATTTTGTACATAGACAGTATACATAACCAAAATATTGTACATAATCTGTCATGTCAAAGCGGACTAATGAGGACATAGGTGGTAGGTATCGAGTATCTAGGTACGTAGCGGTTTGTTGCGACTGAACTCACATTCATGAGCAGGTCCGGTGAGGAGGAGCCCTTGCCGCTCATGGCTGGCAGTGGAGGCGCATGTCACTCACTCACAGCACTCGCGAGCGGCGCAGGCGGCGCGGGCGGTCGTCGTGCGCCGAGCGACCGCGACTGCCGCGCGCCGGCCCCCACCGCACGACGGAGCCCCCACCGCTACCGGCTGCCTCATTTCTCACTATAATTTGCGTGTTGCTCGTTTTTTACCATTATTACTCCCTCGTTTTGTTTTACGTATTATCGAGTGCATCCCGCTCACACCGGCCGCCATGCGCGGCGAGCGCCGCCCAGATAATAGCCGCGTGCAATTACGTCTCGCCGCGACCGGCCGAGCGCGCCGCAGCGCTCCTAGCTAGCCGCGGGGTAGCTAGCGACATCTGTTGTCGAGAAGCGAAACTACATTTTAATCACTAATTCCTCAAAATCATCAAAACTATAAATAATTTATAAAAGTCAAATAATAAGACTTTTATACATAATCTTAAAAATGGTTCTACAAATCTTTTGTAAATATTGAAAAAAACCCTGCGTCAAAAATTACTCAATTCCATTACAATCCATTACAATTCCATTGAGGCTAAGGGCTCAGCTGACTTCTGAGAATAAAATAAACAAGATCGTTATTAACTTGATTACTTGAATTTGGGTTGTCAGACTGAACGCCTCGACCTTCAAAATATTCGTAGGTGTGCAGGTTCCCTTCGATTTGTTAGCTGAGTATTAATAAAACAAAAATCTTGATGTGTAAAAGGAGAACACTCACTGACATGAATCCTTCGAACTAGAAAGCTAAAATTTTGCACACAGATATGCTTTATGATATAGACAAGTGTTAAGGCTGAATTATATTAAATTCCCACGGGTTAAGGAATAAACAGGATTTATATTTTCATTTACAAATAATCCGGCTTATCTGTAAGTATTACAAAAATCTATTTTGAAGATATTTTTAATTCCCACAGAAACGAATAAGATTTATATCTTAGCTTTTTCTGGTGCTTTAATTTTTAAACAAAATTGCGCCAATATCCAAATGTATCCAAGCGGAGACACGAGGAGCTCGTAGTGTTTATATAAAGTCATTGAATTTTTTTACGATTAAACTTAATCCGGCGAATGACATATTGGCTTTGAAACAAATAGAATATTACTACTATCAAAGCTTCAAATCCTCTTCGTAGGAAATAAGAAATAATCATTTCAAAGCAATAACAGCTAAATATTAACTACTAGTCATCATTTATATTTCATCGCCTGTTATAATTAATTATATGCCATAAATATTTTCTCAATAACTATAATCATAGAGATAAAATAACGAGCATTTCGATTTACGTTAAAATTAATTAAAATGATCGAGCTACGACGTAGCACGTTGTAGCAGACACGTAGACTCTCGTAGCATCGACCATAAGTAATTTTATAATAGGAAGGTGGTCTCTGTGTGTATTTTTATTACTTCAGCATAATGTACTTTTTTCTTATAAAATTTTTATAAGTACTATTTTGTACTTCAGAATTCATAATGATTATAAAGTAAGACTTATATGAATAAAATAATAATAAATATGTTGACGTTGTTTTGTGTAAAATAAATATGTTTAAGCACTTCATACATACATTTTATCTTTTAGATTGAGAACTTTGAAATAATTTTATTGTGGATAATTAAACAACGAAGTTTATTTAAATCCTTTATTTTAAAAACATCTCAATCAGAATACATCTGATTTACACATATCCTACCTTAAACACTAAATATTTTAGATATGGTAACTTAAATGTTAGAATACAGGCACTGTTTCGACTTACAACAAAGCAACATAGACAAATACCGCAAATAACCATTCAAACTTCAACTTTTAACATATCACTGATTGACCGAACTTATAACAACTTCAAGGTTTCATTGTCCAATTGCGACCGGTGGTTGAAAATTGTAGTGTCCTTGAAACACAGCATAGTTATCCTTGGTAGCGCACTGGTAAGTACTAATCGGAGTGGGGTACTGCTGGTAGAACCGATGGTCCCGCACTTGGGTCCTCGCGTACAATGCGTCCTGGCGCTCGGAGCCCCAGCCCCCGTACATCATGCCACTGGCGAACACTGCTCCACTGTTGTACCCATTGGGAGTATTAGACACTACTTGTGGAGCGACAGAGCCGTAGTTAACCGGCGCATGCTTCACAATACTCGTCGCTACCGTTCCTACATGCGAACTCCCGATCGATGTTACCGGTGCACTTATATTCTGAACTACGGCTGGTAAACTATCCATTTTTTCTTGCACCGGCTTAACCGCTTCCACTTTATCTTCTTCCTTCGACTTCTTACTCTTTCTAGAAACGTTAGCGTGAGTCTTCACGTGTTTTGCGAGATGATCGGAACGCATAAACCGTTTGTTGCAGAGTTGGCATGCGAATCGTTTCTCTCCCGTGTGGGTTCGGAGGTGTCTCTGCAGCTCGTCGGAGCGTGTGAATCGTTTGCCGCAGAACAACCAGTTGCACACGAACGGACGCTCGCCGGTGTGCCAACGTAAATGTGCTTTCAGGTGCGAAGTCTTCCCATACACTTTACCACAGCCGGGGACGTGGCAAATGTGCTCCCGTTTGGCGCCGTCCTTTCCATAGTTGGGCCCAAAGCCGGCGGCTTCGGTGAGGCAGTTGGGGCAGCGGCATTTTGCACAACGGCGCTGAAGCTCACGAGCGTCCTCGCTGGCTGCGGCTGGAGGAGGCCAGTAAGCAGGGTACTGCGGGTACGAGGGTAGCTCCCGCCAGGTAGCGCCGCACCAAACGCCAGAGGATGCACTGCTGCACGAAGAGAGATCAGATGCGGGAGACAGCGCGTCTCCCCGCCCGTATCCACATCCGTACCCACCCATGACATTCATTACCTGTAATAATATTAAAGGATTATTAGTTACGGTCTGGTAGTCGTACACACATATAAATCTCACACGCATAAAACGAAAAAAGTTGTATTTTTTAATTTATTCCTCTCCATAAAGATGAATTATATTATTTTATTAATAAAAAAAAAAATTCGTCTATAGAAAACGAACATTAAAAACCAAACGATTTCAAAATGATTTCAATGAAATAAAGCACTGCGACTCGACAAAAAGTTCTATAAGTTACAGGCAATAATTATTTTACAGTAAGTGCACAACGAAAGCTACAATTAAGTAGCGGAGGTCGTGGGCGGGCGTACGGACCTGTTGCGCGGGCGGATCCATGTATTGCATTTCCGGTGACAGTGGTGACACGAGAGCGACGAAAGCCTACAACCGGATAATTACAGGGCGGCACACCGCTCGCGCCGAGACGTTTTTAATAACTGGCTTGGAATAGACGTAACGAGCGGTTGTCACCTCCCCCCGGCCCCGCGGCGGCGCGCGCGCAGCCCCGCACAGCCTCCGCCACTCCCCACCCCGCCCGTGACTTATGAGCTTACATTTACGTGAGATGGGAGATGGGGAAACTGAGCGCGCTCGGCACAAAGGTCATGTTTACATACCGACATGTAGAAAGGTGACATCGTTTCACTGTTTGCAATAAGTTTCAGTTGAAAATCTCTAAGTCTTGGTTTTTTTTATTATTATTTCATGAATTTATTAGAATGTTTGCTTGTGGAGCTGTGGTTTGAATATTCTCGGATCACAATTGGCGTGTCTCAATTATTTTAATTCAATGTTACTGATTTAATGTATTGCATAATACTGAATGTTATAAAAAATAACACTAATACGTTCTTTATAATAATTATAACATTACCTACAAAATAAAAATAACTAGGCTTTTCATTCTTGTTGTATTCATTTATAAAAATAAATTATTACTAATGAAAAATTCAACGTCCACGACAAATACATCCTGAACAAATTATATTAAAATTAAGTCATTCTACAATATAATACTGTTTTATAATTGAGTAACGAATGCTAGCAATTAACGTTTCAATACGCGATACTTTTACATATTTTTGAATATGTTCACATATTACGGTCTCCACTCTTAATTACAGATACGGAGATAGCATCTAGCGGCGATTCCATAAGCATACGAAATAGTTATTATTTTCCGTTCCGAACTCCCAGGCGCTTAATGTTTTTAATTTTTTCTCTATTTCGGTCGGCAGTTCGCTGCAGACGCATGATTTATGCATATTCGAGCGGGGCCAAACCTTTAATTACACGTTGTTAAAATATGGCAGTTTGTTAAATCGTTTGCCTTGCTTTTGTTTCAACCGCGCTCTCTAAGGGAACTACATTTTCTTTTCCTCCGAACCGACGATCATCTTAATTTTTTATTCCTTTAACCGCTTTAGTCTGTGATCTTGACACACATCTTAAGTTAATGTTCTGTATATGAAAGTACCTATATGAAAACAGTTCAACAGATACTTTGTCTAAAAACCGTTTAAATGTGGAATCCAAGCTTGATCGATGTATTCTAAAACCACAAATAAAAAAACTTAAATCTGTTTCAACTTCCCAATCTATGTACCTATATAACCAATATAACATTCCAATATTGAGCAGTAAATAAAA
>DWPA01001328.1:0-19086 GCA_018251375.1 Calpodes ethlius | reverse complement strand
CAAAAAGTGTTTTACTTTATTTTTTTTAGTAGCCTAAGCTACTTCTTATCATATAGGTTACCTGCGAATAAAAGTCCCGTCAAAATCGGTCCAGCCATTTGAGAAATTAGCCAGCTGGTTATTTCAATATTAGAATATAATAATAGACACTTCAATTGTATTTATATGTATAGATTCGGTGAATCGTCTGTACATTTGTCTGTTAGTTAAATAAAAAATTGGTCAAATGTGTATTGGGCTACGCTCAATCAAGGGTTCCACAACAATAATTTGATCGATCATTAGTTGATAACTTGATCAAACTCCAAGTAGCCAGAATAGTTTTTCTCAGTAATTCATCATATGTACTACATATTGATACCACCATTTAGTTGGTAGGCGGAGTCGGTGGGGAAATAATTACAGGATCAGACAAACGATTTTATTTTATATTAGTAATTGCTCGCAAATTGCTACAATTACGTTACGACTATACGTAAGGTAACTTAAAATTCAAAATATATATTATCTTTATTACTCTATCCCGTGAAAATTCGATTTTTTTATTCGAATTCGAAAATTGAAATTTGAAGTATTACTGAAAAAAAATACCCTATATTTTCTATCCCGAGGGGATCTCCAACAGTCTTGAAAATGTGTAGCTATTAATAATTACGAATATTTTATACCAAATTTCTATGACGCCAAATTTGAAATGAAGTAGAGCCTCTTATAAATGAAAATATAAATCCGTTTTATTCCCTATCCCGTCAGAATTTCGTTAAATCCTTCTTTGACACTTGTCTGCATTATAAAAGACACCTGTGTGCAAAATTTAAGCTTTCTAACTCGAGGGGTTTGTTCTGGGCGATAGTATGTCACGCCGGATACCTACTTTCATAAATTAAAATAACTTCTATGTATATTTTGATATTCGAAAATAAAAACAATCAAATAAAAAAAAAACTCACAGATAATAGATGATTTGAAAAAATAAAGATATTAATTTATTTCATTATTACTATAATTACTAATAAAATTGTCACTTAAGATTAATATAATTAATAAATGTTTATGTGTTATTAGCAAGTATTTATTTATTATTGAGTACATTAATTTTATTTCCAATTTTGTCGTTTTTCTATGTCTATACCGCCATATCGATGTGATGACACTGTACAGAAAAATGCTTTCAGCATTAGGTTCGCTTGTTTCTGTTCAGTTTTATATGAGACAAAAAGTTAAATAAATAAATATTAATAATGTAATATCTGCGGTCAAAATTCGATCGTATTTCTATTACTCAAAGGCTTTCTTTGGATTGGCATTATTTAATATCTTATTTTCTTGATTGAATGTGTTTGTAACGAATTTTATACGAAATTTAGCTTTTTCTAACATGACAATGGACATGCCACACACTGGCACATGCCAGCATTATTCTTAACAAGGGATATAAAGATTTCCATTCACGTAATAATATTATATTGATTTGATCTCACTTTGATGAGTAGTTTACTTTCTTTCCTAATCTTTCTTAGTTCGTAACGCGTCGGTGCCTTTAGTGGTAATATTTGGTTGGTGAAAATGATCACTTACCGTCAGGCTCGTCAGTTAAGTAGTATCAGGAACATATTCAGCATTCAAAGTAACGATAAGCTCATGTTTTGTACTTTAATACTAATGAATACCAAACCCATCAATCAGTGTGTGACAAATTTGTATTAAAAATATATATGTGAGCAACGATCAGTGCATCACTTAACGATTATGACAAATTATAAGATTTCTCTTATAATTTCAAAAGCTGACGAACTATATCAAAGACGAAACGCCAAAGGTTTTGTGTAGAGAAAATTATTCATCTGATTAATCGCGGTGCGGTAAGTGAAATGTAAAAAACATCTTTAGTAAAAATATGGCATGTCTTGAACTGGCGGGAAGCAAAAACGTATTTTCCATTACAGTATCTGATTTTTATGGATTAAAAGATTTATGGATTAAAACCTAATGTGTTTCTTCTCTTAAATATACGTCTGAGGAAATAAAGCATTAAGCTGTATATTTCTGAAATTTAGTATAAAATTAGTTACTTCCGTTAACTGACATTTCATAAAGAATCAATATATGCTAAAGTTTATTGATTATAACAGATCTATCTATTTGAGTTTAAAATAAATGTAACCTAATCGTCGGATAGAATCTTCATATGTCATTGCATGTATTCATAGCACAGAATAATCTTGAGTTATTTAGCGCAGTTTGTGGACAATCTAGGGTTACCTTGTGTAGTAGATTCAAGCCCAACTTAATCTGAGCGCATGGTCACACGCTTGGCCAAAGTCCAGCAGCGTGCCATATGTGTACATCCCTAATAGGATTCACCTATTGTTTCAGACCTTCATCTCCTCTTAAGATAGGCTTATGGAAATATAAATCGAGCGCAAAGTTTTCGAGATAGTGAGCAATTCGTTTCTCTATTAAAATTTCCACTTCGGTCTTTTTCGTACTCACTTCTGGTGAAAGTTTTTACTGTATATCGTTTTTATTGATTTTATTATTATTTTCTTTAACTGTAATTAAGCTTTAGCTTTTAACAGTTACTTTATCTCTAAAATTAACTTAACTTATTACTTTGAGGTTAACATTGTTTATTGTTGTTGTCGACTTGGTATACCTCGGTATACTTATGTAACCGTTATGAAAAGAAAAACCTTTTCTTACCCTGTCTTCACAGTGTCAATGTTGATGTTTCACTTCAAGAATATAACACAGCATATTTTAAAAAGAAAATGTGAAATTTAATTCGGATAAAATAACGAAAGTGCAGCTTTGGCCGCAGTGTAGAAGACTTCGCCAATATGGCAGGATCTTTTTCGTAAATAGGTGTGAATTCTGTTTCTTTATTCACTCATAGGTTTTTATTTCAAATAAAAATGATATACCTACTACATAATGAATGATTTGTTATTGTTTTAACTAACGAATAGATTACTTTGTAACTAACCATCGTAGTATTAACACACCCTGATGCTGCTCCGGTTCGGAGCGAAATATGTGTTGGTGGTGGTATGCATGTTGGTATATACTTTAATTTATTGTAGTGCGTGCTTTCTTTTGTGGGAGGGAGGGAGGTACCACGCAGGTTTTAAAGTATATACTGTCATACATTTTAATCGCGTATTGTTGCAAAGTAGACTAATAATAACTAAATAACAATGTATTTCCGCAAAGTAACGCCTGATATTATGAACTATAAGAATAGATGAATAATTAAAAAACCGATTCTCAGAACTAGTAAACACCAACACCACCAGATATCACCAACGAAGAAGAATTAATCAATCTCAATTTTCTGGAATAGTTTTGACATAAATTTTCTATATTTCTTGCATGAAAATAATTTCAAACAGTCTTGCACTAGCCTAGATTCAGGCGTGTCGAGTCGGCTTGAATAGGCGTCGTTTAGTCCTATTGTATCATCCATCTGTACTGAAGAATGTTTGCCGAATAAACATGCGACTTCTCCGTCTAGTTTCGTATTTCTATGTAACAGTTTCCATGTAGTTGCTTGGCGGGAATTTTATTGGAAAAAGTTCGTATAAAATAGTTCATAATTGAGTGAGTTCAGTTCGTTAGCGATATACTGCATATGAGTCTCTTTTCTTGGACGTTTTTCTTATAATCGAGGTGATTTGTAAAATATTCCTCCACGTTGTTCTAGTATAAATTAGTGGAGGAGTAGGCAGCCAACCCAAACGAGGTTATACTTTAGCTTTTAAGCTCTCACCCCCGTATTCACAAAGAATACTATGAGTTCACATAGTGAAATAGATAATGAGGATCGATTGTTAATATTGCTTTTTTTTTGGGATTGTTCAAAAAACTAGTGAAGTAGATGAGAATACAAAGTAATTGGTTGTCTCCTTCTATTTCAGTGTGAGACCCAGTAGTTTATGAATTCGAAAATAATTGTCAGATTGGGAACCGATAAGTGTTCGTATTTGTTAATAAAGAGAATGTTTCCCAAATGTTCGTAATCAGAGGTTACGTCAATCTTCATCCACTAAGTTATCAAAGAAGTTAGTATTCATTGAAAATAATTAACAACTCCCAATTTCCCTTGTGAATTCGCTTCAAATCAATCAGTTATATCTTAACGAAGTTTATTTTACGAAAAACAACGAAATACGAATACATTTCCCCAAAAAACAGCAAAACTCAACGACGTACAATTAAAATCTGCAAGCTTAAATGAATTTTATCCGAAAGACAATCACCATACCTAACGACCCCGCAAATGTTTCCTCCCAATTCCGATTCATGAATATACATATCGGATTTTATGGCGCCCGTTTCCATTGGACCGATTGGCAAGATACAGATTAAACATCAGACCGATACATCGAAGGGTATCTAATCCGCACATTAGTGTACTATTACGGGTATTCAGAGCGAAACGTGGCTCGTCGAGCCAAGTTCAATCACAATAACAATACGTCTGATTCGATAATGTATTTTTAGGGCTCGTGCGGCTAATGAAATAACGAAATCTTTGTAGGATGACTTGCGTGTCTTCTTATTTGTTTGCTCTTCAAATATTTCTTTCCTATTATTAGGAAAATTATGATCATTAATTTCATGTTATATATTCTGTGTTATGAATTTAATAATAAAAATTGAATTTATTACATCAACAATGGAAGTTTATTATAAATAAAAATAATTTTAATTATCAGCGGTAATCTTTTGGAAGGAGTTGTTATTCGGGAAACTAAGTCGTATTAAAACAATGATATAAGAAAATCTTGTGTATAGACATAAGAGGCGAAGTTTTGACGGTTTGATATATGAACGCACAGCCCAAAACTATGCAGTTGGAAAGTTTAAATTTAGCTTGCCAATTTTCTTTCTAACGTAAACAAGAATTAAGGACGATATTTTCGGAATTCCTACGGGTTGAAAAGGAATATACAAAAATTTTCACATTAAATGACGACAAATTTATCATAGAATTGGGTAATTAGAATCGATTATAATTTTTTTCAAAAAATTTTGAATCTCTATAAAGTAGGAAATAGAGACAATTTACTTTTAATTCAGTTTACTTTATACTATGAAAATCCACGCGAGTGAGCCATCCAAGCCGTGAACAATTTCTAGTACAGCGTAATGGTCTTCATCAATAATAGAAGAAAAGTTACATAATAATACCGAGTTATCGAATTAGTATGGAAAAAAGTCCCATTTATATTTTATTCGGCCTTAATACAAGTGGTACAAGAAGCGAATTTAATGCTAAATAGCATTCCCTACCAATCAACCTAACAATTCTATTCTTTGTACACGATTTTTTGGACAATAGCCAACACAAGAGCCACAGGCTATGTCATGAATCACCGTTGCTCAAATGTAATGGAATATAATAATACATACAAGATACATACAATAATACAAGAATACATTAAACATTATTAGTCATTAAAATTACTAAGTCTTTCCGTGAGCTTTCTAAGGGTGCTATTGTCTGTTTTTTTGACCAGCAGAGCATCGCTGATGTCTTTTGTGTTGCAGATGTTTATGGACAGCCATAATCGCTTAACATCAGATTGATTATCAGTCAGTATGTTTTCATTTACAGAAATAAACTTTGGTGAATGGTAGTGAAAACTGTACTATGTGCATTAGAATAAAAGGGGCTTTAACTTGAAATAATAGAACGAAACATTCACCATTGTTTTTGATCATAAACATAAGCTCAAAAATAAACAAATATAAACTTAAATCCCAAAAATATTTAGCTCGCATTATCACTAGAATACATTATCGCCGAGCTTGAAAGTTAAACAATATATTCTAAAAGCAAAACAGCGTTAAATATTCTAGAAGTGAGAATTTACGAACAATAGTTTGAATATTATTTCAGTTTTACACCACTTATATGACTGTGCCATTTTATTCTAGGTTTGTGGTAGTGTCACGAATTTAAACTTTGTTTAGTAAATAGGTCACGACTGGCACTTCCCGCGTCACTTAGCGAGTCGTTCACTGGTCTGTCAGTCATTCGTTTTCATTATTTCTTTCATTCAATGGTTAGAAAATTGTTAATAATAATAATGGATAATAATTGAGAAAAACCACATAGTTTTAATTAGGTATATATTACATTAGGTAGTCTTACGTGGAAGAACAATAGGCAAGTGTAAGTAATTATTTGTCAGTTAAAATAATTGTTTTAGATATTTATGTAATAGTGAAATGTTTGTTATTAGGTCTCAATTTGTGTTTTATTACTTATGTGTTCATGTCACTCAGAACTCTGGAAATATCAGCAATTGTAATCGTATGGAAGATGTAAGTTTTAGGTATATTTTTTTAATTAATATAGTATTAGTACTATGTCTGTTCAATATTTAAACCATGGATCCGTTTTCTAATACATGCTCGTAGAATTTAGTTTGTTTTTTATAATACTAAATTAAAAGTGGTAAATAATTTTAAAGAAGAGATGTGAAGATTTTTGAAATTATACTTCTTTTGGCTATTATGAAAAATGTACGAACATGATTTTTTATGTTGCGTAAGCATCTGAAATGACATAATATTATATAACGTGACGTCATATATTATCTAGAAGGTCAAAAAAATACCAAAATAATAACCATATGAGCAAATTTAATTTCAATATTACCATATAATGAAAACAATTGAAGCAGATAATTAAAGATAAAATATAAATAATCGTTTTATATACGGCAATAAACGGTCATTCACACCAATTGCTTCCCTTCACTATTTAAAAAATGAGTAGACGCCAATTATTCCACACCAAACCGTCATTGGCACTGCGAAATAGCGACTGATGTTTAAAACGTGTATTCTGTCCTGTAGACGACCAATAACGGCAATTATGCTTATTTACACTTCCATTTAAATGGAAATTCGCGAGGTTAATGCCATCCCAACATCGCTTCTTCGGCGTATGTATCTATAGCACGTTCAAAGGTTCAAATAACAATTACTGCTATAATAATCAATCTATTACGGGATTGCAGATGAGCATTATATTAATAGAAATGTATAAATTAGTGTTAGTGTTAACTTAGATATTAATTAATACCTCGCTAATTGTTAACTAGATAGGTGATGTGTTCCACGATTAGATCTTTTGTGATACTGTCTACGTAGATATTAGTAGGCAATCAAGTTAAGCAAACGCAAAAAAGTTAAGTCCAAAAGCCAAGTTAAGCCCATATGATATGTCGGTACAACTTTACTACTGGCACATTTATCACCATATTGTGTAAGTGTAACCGGCAAACCAGAGAACTCTTCAGATTGGATCACAATTGTTATAAGGTAATTATTAAACGGCAGAAATAGGTGGGGCGGTGGTACCTCGGGGCGTACCATAAATGGGTTCTACCGTCTTTAAAGTGTAGGTTAGTCTTAGTGGGGCAGTGATACCTCCTTGGGCGTACCATAAATGGGTTCTACCGTCTTTAAAATGTAGGTTTAGTTTTAATGGGGCAGTGATACCTCCTTGGGCGTACCATAAATGGGTTCTACCGTCTTTAAAGTGTAGGTTAGACTTGTTAATAAACGTTACTAATCGCATTAATAAATCGCAATTAAGTTGGTCACAAATGCCAACGCACACGGTAGCAACGTACCCCTGAGAACAGATCGCCTCTTGTATAAGTGTAATTGGCAACCAAGCATCCTTCAGACCGAAACACACTTGCTATAAAACAGTGTAATTCTTCGAGGTAACTAAGGGGCGTATTATCTCGATGGAAAAAGGATTATTTATTCCCCTTTCTCTTTAGTCAATCGCAAAATATTTAGCAGACATAAATTATACGAAGTAATTCCTCGAGGTAAAGGTGGGGCATAACATTTTGATGTTAAAAGAATTCTTTACTCTCTATCAATTAAGTCGAGTCAGTCCCAATATATTTTTAATTAATCTTGCAGTATTTTAGAACCACTTAATAATTGGATTGTCTTCAAGTACTTTACGAATTCTTGATTAAATTGATAGTCTGAATAGTATGCAAAAGTGGGTATTTAACAAGTTTCAGAACAACTTGCAGAGATGACTGTAGTGGTATTCTAAACTCGATGGAAGATAATTTTACCTCGACAAACAAATCATAGCTGTCAAAGAAGAAGATTAAAGACTACAAAGGAGATCGACAATCAGATCGTCTTACAAAAAAGACAGAAGATTTAAATATTATCACTTGATATATTAAACATGAAGCGGGTCATTCTCGTTGGAAACAGCTTAAGAACAACTACATAAGGGACCTTTAGAGCAAAGATGACCTTCAATAATACGACTAAGAAGAGGAAATTCTTATCACTTTTATCACTTACCGATAAAGAACCAAACATACGACTTCCCGTACAGCTTGTGCTTGTATACTTCGCAGAGAACACGTCTCGCTGCAACCACGTAGAAGAGACCCACGATAACGCGAGCATCCTGTCGTCGAAGGTTCCGTACCGCGTCTGCTGGGTCCGATAGAAAAGACTGTCTAGTCACGATTTCGATGCCAGATTTCTTGCAGTGCGCTTCTAAATCTTCAACAGTCTGTGGAAAATAAAATTATTTGTACAATCTGTTTACGTTGTAAACGTTTCTTGGCAATGTCCACGTTTTGGTTGTTGTCGTATTTTTTTGATAATAAGTATAATAGTTACCACAATACCTTTTTTTTTATTTTATTTATACAGGCCATAGTAGTAATACCAGGATTGCCAGGAGGCAAAAGTAATGAAGACGCATTGTATAGTACAGCTCTGCCTGCTGAGAAAAAGGGTTCGATTCCCCCGAGGCTGTCATTTTTATGACAGCTCAATATTTATTTCCTAGTCTTGGTTTTAGCGCAAATATAGTAATTTGTAAAAGTATGAAAAAATATTATTTTTGCTATTATATTTTTGTGAAGGCTTCTGAAGCTTGTGTAGCTTGTGTAGCTCCACATTTTTAGTTAAGACAGCTGCTAAACACTTGTGTTACGAGAATTTGAGAGACAGTACTTTATTTCTTTCTTTTCTCGTTTTTCGTATACTTCGCATCAGGGTATTCTTTGGTAATGCTTTTGGTATGTCTGATATCCATGGGTATTTGTGACCACTTATCATCAAATAGCCAGAAAACTCGTTAATCAGCTATTTGCAAAAAAAGTAGTCCAATTTACATGATTTTCCTATGTTATTGAGTATACCTACTTGCTTTAACAAGTAGATTAAACATTCTCATCTTTAATTAACGACCTTGTTCAATAAAATAGGTCTCATTTAGAGACTTGTAAAACGAGTAGGTAACAAGCATAAAATCCCTGTCCTTTTATTTGACCTACATTGATAAAAGAAATTTAATTTTTTTGGCCGTGACTTCATTATGTGGCTGTTGTAAACCATATCTTTACTTCACCTGTCATTTAATGTTAATGAAATTGACGCGTAGGGCGAACATAAACGTCCATTTTTAACTAATTGGGTTGTATTTTTTACACTTCCATAGCAACAACACTATGTTCAAAATGTCTGCTATCCCATTTCATTGTAAATTTGTATTTTTTTGTTATAGACCTTTCAATGAAACGAATAGAGTCGACGATTACAAAATGTGTCAATTGCACCAAATATAATACTTTTCGTAACGACCACAAGATGTTGTCATCTCAGAAAAGTATGTAGTGCATGACATAGTATTACATTACAGCTTCACTCAGCATTCATTAGACATTTGTCGAAAAGAGAGTCAGCACGTTTTGATCTTTTTATAAGAACAAAATAAATATTCGTTATCAAAAAACTGCAAAATATTTTTCTGCAAAAATGCTTTACTGAAAATAAAGCACAGTTATTTTAAAGTAGGTTTGAGAAATGAGAATTATATAATTATTTAAGTTGCACGAAAAATCGCTGGTTTATGTAAAACATGTACATTTTTTACTTCATCAATCTTCTAGTTTTACTTAATCTATTAATGTCACTATCGAAATTCAACTGAATAGCTATACAAAAAGAATAAAAGTATACATTTAGAAATACTTATTTTAAAAATGTTTTTCTATTTACTACTTTCTGTTAAAGGTCAAAACAAGAAATGAATGCTTACACCACGGTCGCTATTCACTACCACTATCGGGTATAGAATACTTTGGTGCCGGCATCGTTGTAACAAAATAGGAGGGCAAGAACTGTTGAAATCCACTTATGCAGAAAAACCGGAGCTGTTCTAATTACATTGAAGCTAGCTGAAAGAACCAGCGGCCATTCATTGCAAGCAAATATACTGCTCGTGAAAACCACATCCATTGCGAACAATTTAGTGATTTCAATAGTATACAACACGTGTCTAGGATTTATCGATATCGAAAAGGTAAGGATTTCAATTGGATAAAAATATTTTTCCATGTTTGTAAAATATTTTTTACACTCCTGTAAACGAAGGGTATTATTGATATTGAACTAAGTATAAAAAATACAATACAAATTTATTGTAAGTAACACTTCAAATTTTACATATAAAATAAGTTTTATAATTGAGTTATTTTAGCCTCAATATGATAAAAAAAAAATCGTTATATTATCACATTATGCGCAATAACATGTATGATATTATTTAAAAATCTTCTTTAAATATTCTACTACGTAAAAGGAAAGGCGTAATTCATACTCAAATAGGTTTTGACTCGTTATTTCTGAATGCATATATTTAAGATAATACTTGAAGCCTTTTATTTTCGAAAACATAAAGACTAGGTTCCCACGAGAATTCAAGTCATGATGGGGTTACAAAAATAATTTTACTTGTCGACCTAAAATAGATCAAAATAACGTCGCATAATTAAACTTAGTAAAACCCAATCACGTAGATAAAGGTATTGTTGTTTCAAATTTGGTATTCCACGAGTATAAAGATTAACAAACACCGCTGTGAGTTAGATAAACTTGAACCGATTGAACAGTGACTTAATTCGAATTATGGTTTTAGTTCGTAATAGGGGAAAAATATACAGTAAAGAGCTGGAGGCTTGGCCCCTGGGAGCGATTATTTTCTCTTTATAGCCATTGTAACTATGAGCGGCAGTTCAGGGGTTGTAGGTGACCAGCAATCTAATGCGTCTTTAGTTCGCAGGCGTGAGAAATTAAGAAAACTATAATTCTACTTTATATCGCATTAGAAAGATAATAATAGAGATATGCCTTATACACAGTGGAATTGACTTAACCCTATTTCTAAAACGTACTTAGATTTGTAACATTATTTAATATTTTCGTTTCTCTGGATCATTGTCTTCGAGAATGTAGGGTCTCACGAATATTTATATAGCTTCATAATAGTATGAAACAAAGTCACCATTATTCATTGCTTAAAAGTGACATTTTCAATATTAGAAAATTACTTTATGCCGTTCTTATTCCGAAGTTATTTGTACATTAGCTGGTTAGTAGCAGTATCTCTAACAAAGCGTAAAATATTATAATTTGTTTTTGTAGTATCAATGCGGAGTAGGGTAGAACAGATATAGGTTTATTTTTCGATAGTGATAATTATAGTTGACTCTGTGGGTTGATTCAAAATTATTTTGAGAATTAAATTAAATTCGATTTGAACTTCGGAACTATTTTAGATTACTGTCAATCATTTATAATTCTTATCCCAACCTACTAAACCTACTTAATTAAAACTAAAAAACAGGATTTTTTTTGAGATAATAAGAAATAAATATTTAACATTTTATGTGTATAAAGTTGTGTTATATTGTTCAACAGACTATTTCTATTCGTTCAAAGACATGAATACACATTAACCTCCAAATAGTCAATTTCTACTATGAATATTCCGCGCGGCACGAGTTTGCATGGAATAGCATAGCGGTTCGAATTCGCGAAGGCTAGATATCGATATCAGTAATTTACGAGCTCCGCACACGATCTCATGTTCGAGTTAAAAATAGCTATTTGCGATGTTTCGAACATCGATATAGCGGGATGGATATCACTGAATCGGGGGCCAATCATAATGATTGTTTGTCAATCGGTCGTCGGAGCGCTTAGCGTGTCAAACCCCACTCGATGTGAATACGAACAAGTATCGAACGATTTCAGACACGCGAGGGGCGCGACCTACGCTGTATACGACCACATGATCACTCGCCGATATCATTCCATGATAAAAGTCGTTAATAATAGACCTATTGAATGACCCACAGTAAATACACGTTTATAGCGACACGTGAATCAACTTGAATGCGGATAGTACTGCAGAGGGAATTCAATTTGAAAATCAAGTTGAACTTGCTTTTAAGAAAACCGAATTTCTTTAGAGAAGAATAACAGAACAAAAAGAATGAATAATAAAGTGGCTGTAAAACGAGAACGTTTTATTTGCACGGGGATGTTCAGTCTCTGACGTTGCTTTTACAGGAGCAAGGCAATCAATGCCAAGATAATGTATAAAATCTTTCCAATTATCTGTCAGGAATTTTTATGACAGCTATTATCGAATCAGGTTTTTACGATTATATTTAGTTGAATTGTAACCTAACCTAACCTAACCTAATAAGGTAGGCTAATATCAGCCATAATCCGGAGAATGCGTAACGGATCGAACCACTACATCCGTCATTGCCGAATAGGTATTAATAACGATTCGATAAAGACGAATGTAATGTTCTAACAGACTTTTGAACCATATTGTGTTATAATCACGTATTCATATTTACAGATTCGTATTTTTATGGCGTTTCAAATTTTTACGATTCGTGTATGTTACAAACATTATGATAAGAATGTATGTGTCACTGAAAAAATAAAATTGAATCATATTGAACCATGATATCCGGAGAAAATAACGATTAGTTCAAGTGGGAATGAACCCTTAGTTTTGTACGTCTCTATCATATTTCTTACAACTAGCCTTATTTATGACAAAATTTCTGACTGCATTATTTCAAATTTTTTTACTCTTATTTTAAAAATTCGTTTCATTTTGCTCATGCCCGTACTTACAGACTCTTAACTGTACTTTGTGTGCTTTAGAGACTATCTTATGAAATAGCTTACTTACTGATATGAATACTTCCTCGGCTTGTTGCAGAATGGCTATTCGAGACCATCCAAACTTCTGCATTAGCTTGATTCTAGTTGGATTGTGAACAGTTGCTGACGGGTGAGTTCGGAACAGAGTCGGGAATCTTGCTCGATCCGAAAGCGCTGGCGATGAAGCCCCGTAGCACAACTGAAACACATTTTATAATAAGAAAGTATAACAATAAGTGTTCTATAAATACTATATTAGTCTAACGAGCTAGCTCATTAAAATGTATTTAAGGTTTTGTTACGGAAGACCGCCGCCAGCGACAGTAATTTGTCGTAAAATGGGGCTAAAAATATCGATTTCTTCTAAAGACAAATCGAACATTGCAAATTGTATTGAAGTAAATATGTTAGGAATGGTTTTTCTATCTATCAATTAACGGTGACAGATTTTTTATTAAAGCTGTCCTCCAGTGTGTACGTGTGAACGAAATTCTGAAAGCCATAAATCATTCATTTTAAATTTATATTTTTCGAGATTAATTTTGAGATTAAATTCGTGGGATCGTAATTATTATTGTTATTTATTAAATGGAAACTTCGAATGTATTTTTATATAGTATATCACACCATAACCATTTCTTTTTTATTTTTGTCCTACTCGAAGTTGATCACAGATGCGTTGCTACACTGAAGATAGATGACACCGCCTCTTGTTGTAAGTGTAACCAACACACACGTAAGTCCAGGTTTTTACTAATTCTGTGATATTCCGAATATTTAAGGACTGAGGAACACATATAACTTTCGTTTTAAGCAACGTCTTGTATTACGGACGTCCATAGAGAGCGACATTAACCATCAGACTTTGACGAAGACACACTGACGACATAAAATAAATACAATAACCATCGCTTACTCTCTTACGGTCATCAAAATACCTAACGCGTGCAAGTTTTCTTTGAACATTTAACTCAATAACAAAAACGAACTTCTTACAAAGTATATCATAGGGACATTGTTTCCTAAATGATACTATAACCCCTATTGTGATTCAAAGAACGTCCTTTACCGAAATGAATCTTAGAAACTTTTGAGGCTTACAGAGTTTCCAAGTCCTTTGTTGAACATAAAGCCATCAATTAAACATTCGGTTATCGAAAATTTTATCATTGTAATTCTATTTTAAGTTCAAAGTTCACGTACGGTCCAATGAAAGGGAAATCAATTGATTGCGTCCCTTAACTTTACTTTGTGAATAAAAGTAGAAATACAAAACTTCTTCATTAATAATTATTGGAGAAGTATTGTGAGTAATATTTTATTATAAACTTTTAAGTTGGTTGATCCAAAAGAGAGAAGGTTGCCTGTGGAGGCATTATGATGGATGTTGGTAGGTATTTTCTATTACATTTGACGGTCGTACCTTTTTTTAAGGTTTACGTAAAAGTTGATACTAAAAATAGATAGATTAGGCGACAGCCGTTGACATAGATCTATCTTTTTGCTGTCTATTCGTGAATATTAATGTCTAAGAAATGTTACTTAGACGTTTGATTTCATTGACAATTATTTCTGTTAGATAATATTTTGTTGTCTAAAATTGGTTTTGACAACATATCGATCCTTGTTCAATACTTACGAAATAACAGGGTTGATTGTAAAAATAGCTCGAGTAATAAACCTACACGCCAGCCCGTGCCGGTATTTCAAAACTCTTAGTCATTTTGTTTCGAAGTAAAAGATAATTCGAATGAACAGACGTTCGTAACAATTTTGTTTAAGATCGTTTATCTTATATATGTAAATATATTGTTTGTTAAAGATTTTGGTATAATAAGATAATAAGTCTTTTGTTGTTCTATTAATTTTAAAGATTTCACATGAAAAATTCTAAGCCTAATTATTATTGTCCATGCCTGAGTTCTATAGGTAGTATTTTATCTACTAATGTTATTCATAAAAGATATTTGATTAATGTATTTTTTTTATTTACCAAATCCTGTCAAACTTAGTTTTCAATTCTATTTATTACAATTTATTTATTTTAATCCTTATTATGAAACAATCGTAAATTATGTATATACTTAATATACGCAAATATGTGAATAGGTCAGTTATCTGCAGTCAAGTGGGAGTTATCAGATGGATTCTTATAATGTTGATTCTTTACGCATACCATCGCATTTCATTTTTTACCCATAGCGCGATTTAACGCCTTGAATGACATAAATTCCAAAGTTCACTTACTATAAGTAACAGAGAAGGCCTTGCCTTGAAGTCGCTAAAACTCATAAAGATTCAGAATGCATTATAGAATGCGCAAAATGTTATATGCAACATCTTACGGAAGAATCACACTTATTCATTCCGACAGCCGTTGTGCATGCAGCTTGTTCAAGGTTAAGTGCACTGTATTATACGTCTAACACGATGTTTTATGTAACATGAACATCATGATGTTTCTAGCGTCGTAGAAGTAATATTTAAACCGGCCATGAGAAAATGGTTACATCGACCGCTAGGACAATACTTGTTTATATAAATGCACATACAGTCACATCCCCTCTTGCTACTTTGAGTATATTTCTTGTGGGTATCAAAACAATTAATTAGCGGGTTAATAAAAGCGCATTTGAGTAGCGCGTAGTCGTTTATAATACTATAAACGTTCACCCGAGAATAAATGCTTATGTCCCAAAACTTTTCCATTACTTGATAGTACGTTACATTGAACTGGCTGAAAAATATAACTTCATATAGCTTCTACAGAATAGTGTTAGTCTAGAGGACTTAAACAAGATGTAAGGCGATGGCTTGATGCCAACCCGGCTGGTCTGGCTATCGTAAGAACACAATATTGTGAAGTATTTTGCTTACGATGTCACGAGACCTTTTAGTGGCATAAACATAGAATTATAAGGCGTAGACGGTTTATTTCTTAATATCACGTTGGCCTACAGTTACATTAAAACATATGTAAGTCTGTGGCGGGAAATGGTAATTATAAATGAACGGGGAAAAAATCTTTATTTCTTCATATATGGCAACATATTACATTTATCTTTTTAAGGTACCAAGGTAGGTAAAAATCCTTGAAATAGTTATACATTCCGCATGGTTAAAATACGGTAAAAAGACGGGAAGAATATATTTATTTCAGTACTTTTAGGACATTAAAGGACAGGAGTTAATTACTATTAGAAGTTAGTAGTTCGTAACCTTAGTTATACTGGTAAGAATAGAGGCTAAAAATAGACTGAGAGAAAAATATTTATGTCGTAAATGTAACACACCTTTAAAACCATTATATGTAAAACTTCCAGGATGAAATTTATTGATGATTTGATTATATTTGATGGTTTTTTTGATCATATAAAGCATGCTTAATAACAATACGATCTTATGTAAAAGAAAGAGGATTCGTTTCAAGGTTTGCAGAGCAAGAGATCGATTTTCAAGCCAGTAGATTCAGTGCTTTTAACTTTGTATTACGTAATTGCAGTGTATTACCGCGAAAGACTAACCTTGAATATAACAATGGTTTTACTGACATTCAGCCTAAAGTAGGTCTTCTATAGGGAAATGGAACGCTTGAACTGGTTGTGAATGCTGCAATGGCTGACAAGAAGAACTAAAATGATGCGATCAACGCAAAATAGCGCAAATCAACTAGGCACAAAAATGGAATCAGTGTTTCCGCGCGCGCTTTTTCTTATTTTATGTAACGTTAAATTCACTGGCCTGTAATACAGATTAATAATAACCTGTTACAATATGGTTAATTCTGTTACACTAATGACGATATTAAGTCAATATTAGCCTGTGTGTTATTATAACAGAAATATGAAATTAACTTGCATTGTTCATTTCAATGAAATTTAACGGGATTGAAATTAACTTGGTTCTCTGTATTATACTATTAACTATGTTTATGTACTGCAGAAATTGAAATTGCTGATTAGGCTGCGCATTGGACTCTGTAAGCTAAACGAATACCTATTCACCATTGTTTTATACAATAATAAGGATTTGGTGTAATTATTCAACGTTTGCAACAGCCACCATCGTTTGAAAATAACAATTGGTTTTTATGACGGCCCCGTAGCCTAGTTGGTAGTGACCAAGCGAAGCGAGGAATCCTGGGTTTGATTCCCGGCCGGGGCAGATATTTATGTGACAGATAAATATTTGTTCTCGGGTCATGGGTGTTAGTGACGTGTTATTTGTGCTGTCCATGCCACCCGCGACACAGTACATTATATATAACTACATGTATCATCTTCATCATCACAACCGTTAACTGTCCCACTGCTGGGCTTGGGTAACATATCACGTAAAGTATACTATTCCTATTATGCCTAGTTAGGTTGGTAGTTGATAATGTTAAGTGATTGATGTGCACTTAACGAAACGACTAGCAGAGAGCTAAGTACCATGCGGCGATAGAGATAGCTCCAGGCTGATATAGGTATTTATATTTTTAGATGAGTTTTTGTAGCAAACGATCCACATAATTTTACATTACAGTTTAACATATATAGGTTCTTCTACTTATATTATAATAAAATAAAAAAATCTACGACGAAGATGACAATTCAATTCACTTTAAAAATGAATATGCCATATTAGTAATGATAATGTTGAATTACGTACTTGAAGAATGCTTGCATCAATATTGACTGAATTTTTCTTTAATACACAGTAAAATAGATAATACTAATAAAAAGCACTCGGTGAATACTTACAACCATCAAGTTCCACATCTTTGCGGCTTCAGCGACTGTTGTACACACTGTGGAACATCCAGCCAGTAGTAGCAGCTTTTGTGGCGGGTTGTATAACAAGTTGTACATCACACTGGCGCCCAAGCCGGGCTCGCACTGTGGATCATAAAAATATTATTAGTATTGAGATTATATAATTATACAATTACGAATAATATTGAACGATTAAAATCCACTTGAATAAGTAAGTAATTATTTTTCTAAAGAGAAAAGAGTAAATTCATATTTTTGTTATTTTCATTTTACTTAAAAAAATATCCAATTTAACATTGTCAATTAACAAGTTAATTAATTAACATCAAGAAGTTATTTACAGTAGTAATCAAACTTTTAGACGGGTTGTTCAGCAAATTGTTCATGACACTGGCGCCCAAACCGGGCTCACAGCGCCAACGAGATGGAAAATCAGAACCAATTGGATAATGCGATTAAAGACTCGTTTTAACACGAATGTGTTGTTCCGTGACCCGCATAAATCGAAATATCAGCGACTCCGGTCTCTGAGGATTTTAAAATAAATGTACTGTATTTTTGGTAACATTATATTATCTTAAAAGTACTTTGTTAAACTTCTTTATGTGATTCATTTTTTTGTTATTATTTGACTGACTGTATAGTCTTAGTAATAATCTACGCTTAGTAAAAAAATCCTTAACTTGTATTAAAAATTGTATTTAGTTATGCAATGCAGTTATAAATCTTGTTAGAAAGTATAAAGTTAAACAAATTATATTGGAATATATCACAAGCAACCTATATTTAAGTTAAAAACATCTATAATGTGGCTTTTATAAAATTTTATACAAAAATAATATTACAAGTATCTTAATATAAATTAATTCTAATATGGAATATTTTTTTTAATTTAATTTAAAAAATGACTGTGAATAAAGAAATATTTTTTCTAACATACCAAGCATTTAACAATAACTAGCTGAAACCTGCGCACGTTTTTACGCTAAAAACTAAAATTAGGTAATGACGTAGCGCCATCTGTCGAAAATTGGTCGTACCAACTGAGAAACCTTCGTGGGCTCATGTATAACAATTTTGCTGTAAAGGACATACAGACAAACATTCATTTTTATGTCAACTTTTGACAAATGTTGCAATAAAAACCGAACAGTAAGAAGTATTTTTTAGTTATATCATGACACTAGATGGCGTTGTTACTCATTTTGTTCGCTGTATTAGAATAAAATAAATGATATTAGAATTACTGCCATCTATGTAGTTAGTCTTGTACTATCTAATACGT
>DWPA01001327.1:0-19087 GCA_018251375.1 Calpodes ethlius | reverse complement strand
TCAGAAAATAACTTAGAAGAGTTTTGAATGTAAAATAAAAACGTATTTCCTTTTAAAATATTTCTTCATTTAACAATGTAGAATGTTAATATGATGCACGCAGAACTACATATTTACGTTGTAAAAGTTTGGCATAACAATTTCAGTGGTGAGACTACACACGAGGAGTATATTATCAACTGGCATACCCGCCCTCTATTCGCTTATCCTCACAATTTACCTCAATCTCATGGCCCTCGTGAGTCGATTGCACCGATCGCTTCACCACTGGCGAAATCGCAATCTACATTGCTTAGATTCTTCCGCCGCATTCTCGTACAGACTACAGACGGTTTTTGATGCTTGAAAATAGCGGCGGATCGTACCAGACATGTCGCGGAGGTGCGCGGAGGAATTTTCAATATAATAGAACCTACTACTGAAACGACTGGTTCAATTGTTGTTAAACAAACTATTGCCCTATCTAGTGGAGGATGCAGCTACATCAAACACTGCAGCGTTATCTTGATTCTCCGAACGTTTACTGCTTGCGGCTGGGGCAGGATGCAGCTGCATCGGTACTGAGTATTGGCAACGTAAAAGACAGATGTAGGTGATATTTAGATAACAATAACACAGTAACAGTTTGACGGTTGTAGATCTCCTCAGTGATGCCGACAGCCACGCTCAGTGGTGGACTATTGTTGGGTAAATGGGATTGGAATAGTACGTTGTTCAATGTATTTTACGTGAAGTGTTCCAAAAGAAAACATTTTTAGAGAACATCGTTTCAGACGAATTCACTTCAATTTTATTTATAGATATACACTAGTAACTGCTCTCGCTTCCGTTTGATAAACCTGTCCCGGTACCCGCACATGAAGTGCTTAGACCATTTTTTTATATTGAAATACCTTTTTTACTTTGAAATTCCTTTGTGTACCGACTGAATTAAAACTAAACACACTTAATGTTCCAAATTTCATATAGTAATATTAATCCAAGTTTATTAAAATACATGATTGAAATAACCATTCAAATCGGTTCAGCCGTTTCTGAGATTAGCGTAGTCGTTATTACAATCATTACCGGTATCATTGTCTTCTCGCAGAGCGCTGGGCTACTTAACATTCTTTCGCTTTGAGGCCGTCTGCCGCCAAATGACTCATCGTGTGGCGGCACTGATGATATGATGTTTTGGTGTCGTTCGACGAGGCTGATCGCAACTAGCTCGTCTAGCTTCCCTGGCGTACATTTAGATCTTGGATCTTAGTAAGAGTGACGGTCTTTATTTAAAGTAATTATTAAATTAATATGTTGTATAAGGACGAATTGTACACTTACAAAAAAAGGAAAACTTCTTAAATTCTTAAAACTTACTTATAATGTACTCGGCTGAAAAGAAGTTCCTCTCTTTTATACTTTTTTTAGTCATTGAAAGGAAACAAGATCTACTACTACAATACATTTTCGCTATAGCAAGCTGCAGTAGGGAACTTTGTTACCAACTCGTAACGTCGTCATCAAAAACAATCGAACGATAGTCAGTCCCCGAGACGACTCCTTTCAGGTCAAGAAGTTCATGAAAATAGCGATCGTCACAAAGATTTCCCTGTAGCGTGTACGGGGAACCGACCGTGTAAACTTTGTCGAGGGCCCAGATTAGCTGGGTGTTCGCCCGGTTCCAACATATCATAGTGATGATAAACGTGTCACTATTGCCGCATAAAACGTAGGTACATATTGTTATTTAAAAATAATACTTGTGTATTGTTAACTGGGTCACTTTTGTAGCTCTCTACGCGCTTACTATGCTCTGAGTAATTAAAAACGAATTATTAGCACCTTATGAATCACCAACGTTTGCCGCGCAGACAATATGACAAATAGGAAATATGATACGTAGTGTCTTTGTTGGGTGTTAGTGGGTCGGAACATATCGGAATGTGTACTGGTGCAGAGTAAATACGAAACATTGGCGCAGTTGGTCCGTCGGGTGGCAAGTGGCGCGGGCTGCGTCACGCGCCGGCCGAGCGATATCGGCTATTGATACTAATTTATTATTATATTCCGATATTGGTAATTACCGTCATGTATTTCATGGTACTTATTATTATACTACGCTGCGTCCCTTGCGATAATTATATTTTCTAATACAGAATAGTCAGAATTGTCGTTAGAGAGGTTGTGACTGTTAGTAGCAAGTCAATTTGTTAGAAGCTTGAGACAGAAATAATTGAGTGTACCTAATGATTTTTCCGCCATGCTGTTAATTATTTAACATAAAAAAGAAGCCAGCGCCGGCCACGGGCTATGATTTCTTTATGAAATATTTATATCAATTTCATATCCTATATTGTATTTTCTGGAATTCAATTTGCATACTGAGACTGATGTAATGAAACACGTAAATCTTCACACACAACATGCTTTTTTCAATACGCACTTCACTAAAAATCTCTTTTTTATGTGTATGTGAAACCGTTTAATTGTAGCTGATGATTTCGATGAGAGTCGTAGTCACTCGTTACCCTGCAAAGCCCTAATGGTCTGAACGCGACAGCCGCCTATTCTTCCAATCCCTGTGAGGAACAATGCGCTATTAACGTAATAGTGTTATTAACGTAATATTAACACAAATAATGATCCAATTTAGGTACGTACATAGATACTCGTTTGTTTACAGAGCGGGCTACGGCGCTCGCGGTGACCTCCTTAGCGGCGATATCGACGCAGCACTGACTACAATAAAATAATAATAACTGAGTGGTCAACGTATCTATAATATTATACCTAATTAACTATAACGGAGTTCTTGAACTGTTACTGTGACAATTCTAGCTGATGTACACTTTATGTACAAAGGGCATCGCTCTCGACGAGTACTTTCTAATTTATCGAATTTAATTTGAAATTTACCATTTATCTACTAAAATTGAGGACCTAGGTACTCCATTCACGGAGCTACACTTAGTTGTTAGGGTTCGTATGTACGTATTATTCCTTGGGTTTAAAATAAGACGACCTTATTTAAACCATTTACTAGGAAATAATAACCAGTAATGGGCTATATCCGGGAAATATATTTCATTAGGAACTGTTGCTTAAATACTTGCAAGTAGTCAAAGCAGTCGTTGCAGGTTACGAAAAAATTATGAGTAGTAATTTTATTTCATCGCTCATAGCTCGGCGGGTCGTGTCAATCCTAAGTGAACGAACGAGTTAGGGTCAGTGCCGACTGGCGGAGGGACAGCGTAGAGACTAATTCAATAACAATCTATACACGATATTAAATAAAAAAAGGAAATTAAAACAATCGCAAGTGCATACAATAGTGGCGACAAGGCGCGCGGCGGAGCATGGCGTTCATATTTCCAGGGACCGTTAAACTGCTTTTCCCCGTCATTCTATCGGTCAGCTATGACCATAAAGATGCAGCGGGTGCAATTGGAAGTGGGATGGGTTGCCGCTAGTGGCAAAGCTTTCCGGGGCACGGTAAGCCGTTGCAGTCGGTCACGGATATTATTAATAGGTAGGTAAGATATTTCCGACACTCAGGTTAGCTATTGACTCCTCTAACAAGTATGCTCTAGTTCTCTTCAGTTATAGGTACCCCGTGCCCTGTAGTGAGCCATTAGCCAATTAAAACGTTTTAGCACTTGGAAAAATAGTGACAGTAATTATGAACTGTAGGCAGCCATTCAATATTAATGTAATCATCATCAAGTCGGTCAAGGGGGAACAAAAAGATCGTATGCAGCTGTATGCTGCCGGTTTCACTTTATTCTAGCAGTGAAGTTACCGACCGAATCCAATGTGCGATATGACATGTTAACATGCACTCAAGTAACTGCGCATTTAACTGCCCAATTATTTACCCATTGAAATGTTTACTGCGATCCTTAACCTCTCAATTTATTGATAGTATTTTAATATTCATAACAGAAACGTTTTAGGTATGTTTGAGAGGAATAATGATACACAATCAGTTGACACGAAATAGCCATAATTTGGTTATCTTTGTATCGCCTACATATTCTGCACTTTTGCTCCGGTATTTGATGGGGCCCGGTGTCTGTGATTATCTACTATTAATTACGTTGTTACTATACAAATGTAAATGACACGGACGCTTACAAGTTTATGTAAGTACATGCATTCAGTTTCGGTACGTTAGAAACTCACCTTAACTAGTAATTACTTACTGAGTGTCATTAATTTAGCGCATATCCTGAGGAGTTTCTTGCGTCGTTTATTCTCCCCATTCACAAAATATTTTCCGAATCGGCGGAAAGAACAAAATATCAACAAATGTGTGCGTGTTGGGGTAAAACACGTACATTCATTCATTATTTAAAATTTAGTATTTTACAATATTATCGTTTCGGTATCAGTGGACTAGCCACCCTATACAATGGTTTTTTTTTATGCTCAGAAAATGCATGAGAATTACGTTTAGTACTAATGTCGTTTGCCACACAGTTGTTGGACCCCCAGTTCACACAACCTCCACCGGGGCGCGGCGCCAGGCCGCACGCGGGGTCTGTAAATGGGCGAGTACCTATCAATTAGAACCAACTTAAAAGACTGATCCTGCACGTATTATTTGACTTTACTGTTTAGTACTGCGTATACTATTGCAATGGTTATGCACACCAATGATGCAGTTGTGTGCACGTTAAAATATTATAATTTGATTTATTTATAGGGTGACGTCGTGGGGAAATTGCACGGCTGGCAACGAGGAATTTGTTACTGGAATGTAGGTTACCGATAGCCACTTGATACTGAAGGAATCTTCGGAATGTATATTTATTGATGACTTCTTTTTATTGTGGAAATAAAATGAGTGGTATGCGTAAATTGAGATAGTACAAAAAAAAATGAAAATATTTGAGATAACAGAAATATTTCGAACATGAAATAATGAAACAGGTTATTTACGAGGAATTTTTGCAAAGATAATATATAATATACCTAATTTCTATTACAGTCCCTTATTTAACCATAATCTTTAGTAAATGTGTAGATTTACGTATGTTTCCAGATAGTGTGGATAAATTATATTCGGTCGGTCGGTCTATATATAGGTCGGTTGTAAAGATAGATTCTATTTTTATTCTACCAACTTCTAATAAGGTCCTACGAAAAAAATATGTTGAAACATCACTACTAATGCATTATGATTTTAATTCTTGCACATATTTTACCCCGAGCATTAAAAGTGTGTGGAATGTGCAGAAAGTTAGTAAAATCTTCAATTGAATTATGTAAGTCGGACTGCGGAACACGGTCCTCTCGAATGGCACTTAAATGTGAAACTACAATGAGACACCCATATATCGGTTTCACTTTTCACTCCTTTTTCAGTTGTAGGTAGGAACTGCTGCATTGAATTATTTTTCATATTCTGATAGTCGTATGTTCTACGGTATCTTGATGAGTGGTATAGCGACTAAGAGTGTTGACGCAATATTTGTATTGTAAAAAAGTACTATCAGTGCTATTTTTAAAAAAATATGTATTCAAAAAATTTTTAAAGTTCAAAATAACAACATGATATGTTTGCTAATATTTACAATTTGAGTAACTGATAAAAGGATTTCAACAAAACTTCACGCTTTATTAGCCACATAAATAAATAAACGTTCTGTGCGCCGTTCGCTAGCCTGACCGTGACGAACGGCGACCAGTGCGGGCTACGTGTGCGTATGCTATATGACGCTACTGCAATTTTTTATTGAAACGTAACTAGCTGATAAGGGCACACCGCGCAATTAATTAATGCTTGACTATTCTCAGACACATGTAATATAGTTAACTAAGAATCATTTCTACTTTGACACACGCTTTATATTACTTAAATACTCAGTGCTACATCCTCTATCTGCGTAAATAAATGGGGTTCAGGGATCCCATTTAGTATAGAACGTAAATGTTATCTCCCCGAGGCAGTCGGACAAACTTAAATATGTTGTGAGCAGTTCAACGCTAAACATCTACGAGTATCGCAAAAAAATCGTTCTAGTGTGTTTTATCGCGGCTTCAATACTAAAAGTTAGCGGTGAGATGAATTTTTTCTCGACAAATTATCTCGTAATCTAAGAGTATTATTCTATATTTATCAATAGAGAGCGAAGCCCCATGACTGAAATTCTGGCACGTGGCACTTTGACACGTGGTCGGTGCTTTCTAGGCCAAATCTTGTGTACCAATAAAGGCTCCGAAAGAAGGTATGGCCAGGGGTCCCGCATAGGGTAAGATAATATGGTTAATTAAAACATTCAAGTGGCAAGTTACAGAGCAGCCTGTATAATGTTATCGGTAAAGGTACTACGGTATAAACGCACAGTGTTGAGTTGGTTGGAGCATGTTGTAATACTGTTGACATGACGATTCTAGTTTTCCTATTGACTACGGCACCCCAGTAAGCTACCCCTGAAAACTGCATCAGAATAGGTCAAGGTGTTTTGGAAAAGATTCTGGAGAATAGATAATATGATTTCATTTACATCGCAAAGCCGACATGGTGCGATTTAAAATAATTTACATTTTGGCAACTTGAACAATGATCGATGGCTGTTCGCTACGAGGGTTCGGGTGGTGAAGATAAAACAATAAAATATAAACACACATATTTATTATCCCTTAAATCATATCTTCATATCAGTAACCTAGGTGTATCACATTTAGCTGTAATTATCGAGTTTCATAAATTTCACAATGCGACACGTCACGGTCGACGCGCGGTGAACATCTACATCTATTACAACAGCAACACGGAGGGCGGCGCCTCGATTCGTTTCCAAGGATCTCGTCATGGGATAAAATGCTGCCTTCGACTCGCTGCGGCGACAACACCGACAACCCGATGCCGACGATTGTCTCCGCTTACTCATATTATAAACAAATATATTACACGACATCTATCTCCGACGCTACCCATCTACTTATTTCAAAATATTTTAATCCCTCAGAACGATGCTCGGGGTGCCGCCCGCGACGTCGTCGTCGGCACGACGCCACTGGCTTCGCGCGGGCGGAGGTCGGGGGCGAGTCGTGTGGTTTAATTGTAAATAATGTCCCGCCGCCCGGAGCCGCAGTGCGGTGAACGGGATGCAGGTCGGTGGTGAATGCCGATCGCTGCGTGGAGTTCCCGTCACCGTCACACACTACACGGTCGCCGCGGTCCGGCTCGAGCTAAGCCGACGGGGATGGTGTACGTTGTGCCCTTTACCTGAACGACGACGAGGCGAATAAAATATCCATCCAGTCAACCATCGGAATGTTTCGATAAAATTTGAACAAAACATAGAATATAATTAATCTATCTATAACATGAAGGTGTGTGTGGGTGCCGCGAGAGGCCGCGGATAAAGTGGCAATTTAGGTGAAATATTTGAATTGTATAAATCCATCGAAGCGAAAAGTGATGGAACCAAATGAGTTATATTTATACGGCAGCCGTGCACGATACACACACACACACACACACGCACGCCGCGCGCCCGGCGAGCTCTACACGAGAGGGTAGGAGGCGGCGGTGGCGATGCCGCAGTGGTTGTTGCGGTTGCGCGCCATCTTGATGTAGCCCTGCAGGCCCCACGAGCGGCCCCACGAGTTCTTCACCAGCCAGTAGTCGCCGCCCGTCTCGTCCGTGCCGTAGCCCACCACCAGCACCTGCACACGATCGAACGGTAGAGTACGCGTACGAACACCAGCTCCCCGCTCGAGAGCGCCGGCTTTCACGGCCACGTCTACGGGCGGATCTCGGTATCGTAATATATTCGCGACAAGCGACGACCCGTAGGCCGGGTCGGAACTCACCCCGTGGTCGAGTTCCGAGGAGGAGCAGTTCTCGTCGTAGTAGACGCCGTCCGAGTATAGCTGGAAGGTCTCCTGCGAGGCGTCGATGGCTACGGACACCGGGCCCACGGTGGCCACCGCCGCCATCAACTTCTCCTCGTCGCCGCTGGGGATGTCCACGAAGCCCACGTCCTCGGCGCCGGAGTTGGCCGGGTTGTAGCTGGCGGAGGTGGAGGGAGAGATGAGAGGCGGCCGCGGCCGACACGTACGATTCTACTCGGGTCGGAGTAACCGCGATTGATTATCCGTTCCTTGCGGCCGTTACCAATATACCACTTACTCCTGGTGATAACAACTATCGCTGCGACTGCCCGACGCCGCTGAGAAGTCTGACGATTATGGATAGATGGAACGTTGGAGCCGACGGCAGCGTATCGCTGTTGTCCACCCCAATGTAGTACCGTCGCTACGATACCGGAGGTCACAGTGCGATAGAGCAATGTGACTAGAAACGTCAAAACGTTTGACGTTCAAAAATGCAATTACATATACTTATGGTCTCATTCGGCCGTTTTTATTAATCTATCTATCCAGCATCTCTTGAGATACTTAGTAGTAAAAATAAATGAACACTTTGTGTCGGTCGCTAAGCAACTTATCTGGGGATGATGGCTAGAAATAATATCGAGGACGGTCGTTAATGGCAACGAGGGTCAGATAGGTTACTGGAACCGTCCGCCGTTCGATATTAATTCTGAAGTACATACATGCTTGTAAAACATCTCATCATCATGTCGATGATGTCAATAACGTTTTGGATGATTATAGCTTTCAAAGTTGGCCCTACACCTCATCGTATGGATACAACTTTCAAGGTTTAGGTGAATCATTCCGAAACATAATATTCGGTACACACATGGGGCCGCAGGGCGCGACTCACCGGCACGTGTCGTCGGAGGCCTCGTAGGGGTAGCTGCTCTCGGTGTCGATGCCGCCGTTAGCCTTGATGTACTTGAAGGCGTCGTCCATGAGGCCGCCGTTGCAGCCGTTGTTGCCGAACTTGGTGGAGCAGTCGATCAGGTTCTGCTCCGAGAGCGACACCAGGAAGCCCGACTGCCGGAAGTGTTGTCCCTCCAGCGCGCCCGTCTGCGGCACACCACACCTGATCACCCTCGACTCGCGGGATCACGGGTAAAGATTGTCTACTTCATCCAGTCGATAGTCGACTACGAAACGCAGTGTGTGTGTGTGTGTGTGTGTACATGCAAGTAGCACCAAGTCCAGGAAACGTGTCTAAATGTTAAATGAATTAAATAATTATATTTAAGAAAGAACTTTTATGTTTTGAATCAATGGGGCGCTGTCGCTTCTACATACTTCCAGCGATAGAATGTTCCGAGAAACGAAAACGTACAATGGACAAGGGATTATTAATCAGACGAGACGAATTATTCCGCGTGGATGTGGCGTCTACGTTGTCGTGTTTACACGTACGTAACTATGTGTGCGCTGGCGTACTTCACGTGTGGTTAACCTCCGTAGTCTGCGGCCGGAGAGGAAAACTATCTGCGCTGGCACGACCGGCCGCCGAGGTTACGGATAGGTTCCCGGAAAAACAACTATAGCAAGGTCTAAAGTACGACATAAAAATTACCAGTATTCAGGAAATCACGTTTGATCGTAGATTGTTTTGATACGTTGACAGTCGGATCATCGGTTTTGTGGTACATAACGTGCTGGGATTGTAACGTTCATTTTGGTCGTCGGTTTGTTTCATTTAATAAATAAGTAATTGGTGCAGTATTAAAACAGTATTGACAGTTAACATCTTTCGAAGTTTCGGTTACTGGGCCCTACGACTGTTGTAGGTTATATGTTACAGATAAGGTTCGTGACGGAGTGGCGGAGCGGACACCTTAGCCCTGATGTGTATTGCGAAAATGCCAAGAGGTTTTCCGGTACCGAAACGGCACTGCAGTAGTCGGCACCTGGATGCTCCGACGGGGAGATCCTAGGGCCACCACGTGTAACCGGAACAGTTTATCATTAAAAAAGGACTTGACTATAGACTTGTAGGTAGGTATGTCAGTGCACAGGTATCGCTGATGCTGCGAGTGACGTAATGCTATGCAGCGATCAGTGTGGGATCATTACGAGGCGGGGGGCGTACACCGTGTACGTGAATCACCGGCGGCCGGCATCGACCGCCGATAGCCGCGATCACGCGACGTTCTGCGTAAAACACTGACATGTTTTTATTGATAAGTAACGATACGGTTCATATAATTTATCCTGTTCATTGCGGATGCGCAAGTGACTAAGTAGAATAAAAAACTAGCAATTAGAGCACGAGCTAGATCGACCGCCTCGATGCGGAGGTGTCGTGCGGCGGTGTTGGACGCTGGGCACTCACCGCGCTGAAGGACCAGCAGGAGCCGCACTTGCCCTGGTCCTTGACGTCGGTGACTGCGCCCTTCGTGCGCCAGTCCACCTGCTTGGGCAGCTGCACGTTCGCGGGCGCTAGGAAGTGCGCGCCGCGAACGTCCTTCCCCAGGTTGGCGGCGCCAACGCTCTTCACCTCCCTGCGCACACGAACGTTCACAAATGAAATACAAACAGAAATCCCAGTAGAATGACTTAGATAATTAGATATATTCAGCAATAATTTTTAGTGCTGGTTTTTAAATATCTATTACTAAATTTTGGTACAAATATTGCGATATTAAAAACCTTCAATTTCAATCGAATAAAGAAAATTAATGACGTGTATAACAATAATATAATGGTAGGTCCGTCGGTATTGTTACGCAGCTCACGATGTAACTGAAAGCAATATTCGAAGGCCGAGATATCGTCTCGTCAATCGAACATCTGTGTTATTGTCTACTAATGTTGACGTCGCGCGTCGTGTCCATCGGCAAGGGCTAGGCCGCGGCCAGTGGACTACCATTATGAAGCGAGCCGCGCTTCCGTGTAGCCATCACTGACTGTGCATGCTTACAGAGGAACGTATATGGTTACATGGAACCGCACATTGCCAATACGGCGCCGAAAACAACCGAGTCGCGGACGCCGCAATGTCATCGGTAAGAACCGACTTAGAAGTCAGTAGGATAAACAACTGTAATAAACGCTGATAACGCACGCTGCTAACGTAAACAACGAGCCGATAATATGCTGATCGCCGCTTGCGGACGACCGCGGACAGCGGCCAGCTCCGTGTCCGCGGTGTCGCCCTGCATTTTATAATATTACTATCGAAACCAGCCATCTTCGTCGGGAAACAAAATAAAAAAATGTCTATTGGAAGTCGATACTTTACAACATGCCTCGTGGCGAGGCACATAAGTGGGCATAGTATTTTTTTTTTCAAGAAAGAATACATATATGCATACTAATTTTCATAATACTCGTGAAATAGTTTCCGAGTTTATCGATTTTTATATGTATTCAAAGTATCCTTATGTATGTGATGCGTATTAAGTACGTTAAGTTATTTGAATGAATTAATTAATTTAGCACAACGATAGCGCGGCTCACGTCACGGCGGCGACGCGGCGATTGTTTTGACGCGTTTATTATCAGTAGACCCCTCCTGCTCTTCGAGGAATTGTAAAGTGCGAGAGCAGCGTCCGAGGCGGGCTGAGGTCGCCGAGCGCTTCTGCGTAACTTAGGAAGTTTGGCAGCGCACTAAAATAACCGAGGCTCCTTGCCCGACC
Source organism: Calpodes ethlius (assembly GCA_018251375.1). NCBI lineage: Eukaryota > Metazoa > Arthropoda > Insecta > Lepidoptera > Hesperiidae > Calpodes > Calpodes ethlius. The sequence goes on along the minus strand of DWPA01001327.1, from coordinate 7,583 downwards.
TGCACTCCCCGCCGAGACAACGTTATCGAGTAAGGTTTAACGCTCACCGGCTGGTCCTGTTGAACCCGTTCATGGTGTGCACGAACTCGTGGTGCAGCATGTCGCCGTACTTGTTCTGCTTGAGGCGGAAGTTGACGAGGCCGCGCGCGAACCGCTGGTTGTGCTTGGCGATCTTGTGCTTGTTCTCCGCGTAGATCTTCATGCGGAACTTGTCCTCCACCTCGCTGTCGTACTGCTTCTTGTGCTCGAGCTGCCGACCAACACTTCATCATCAACCGACTCAATTTTCCTTCGACGGACACTGGTAGTAAACTGCGTTATCGTCGTCAACATCATAAAATAACAACGCATCGGTGACCGCTGACACGAAAAAGTTTTTATTCTAGTTTCTCTGTATCGAGGTCCATTCATTTTATCTGATGACGAGGGACTGACGACGGAACTGAAAGGTACTCGATGGACCCTAAAAATGCTTATTAATAAACGCAGCTCATTACCCTGACATTACAAGAAAAACGCACTGCAACAGTGAAACCTTATCAAAGATCAGATGATGCGAGCTCGATCGCCGACATACTTGGATTGAAAGAATATTGTTTAATATTGCGTGCATGAGTGTAACAATGATACCTACAAGCACGTGAAGGTGATTCATATTTTAATTCATGCATATTACAAGTATGTTTCAGACAAAACAAAAGTAATTATTCGTGAATATGTGATATATACGATATTTTCAAATATTTAAAAAAATAAAGAATTTTGCGAGACAGGTATTCGAGTGTAAATTGTCGATCTTAAGGACCGGGCTTTCGGCCCACCGGTCAGAAAACAGTACATGCGAAGACGAACTTGTTAATTCTGTCTGTCAGGCAAGTTAAATAAGAAATATTTTAATATATCGAGTCAATAATTAAAAAATGGACAAACATTTTGTCCTTTTGTGTACAAATTATTTGAATAGATTCAACTACTATATTTTGTTCTTCAAATATAGTCCGGGACTTAAACTGTATTTAAAATTTTATGTTTTATTTTGTAATGGCGATTTTTACTGCGTGCGTGAAATACACTCATGTCGAAAACTACACAAAGGTACAAGTTCAGTGTTACTGATAAAAGCGAGTTTTTTATAACATTATCTCAAGTAAAAGTTGATCAACACTACAAATCCACATACCTTGAAAGAGTTCCACTCCTCGCGGACCAGCTCGGTGAAGGACACGGCGGAGGCAGCGGCCACCACGCACACTAACACTACTATGCTCCTCATGTTGCCTGCGACCTGCCAACGAGAGAGCCAGCGTTTCAATGGGCTGCGTTAAATTGATTTTATGCCACTGTTTTGATACACTGATACTGCATAATTTGGAACCTTAATATCTATCGACTTGATATCATTATGCGACAGACGGTTAAACATAAAGTTCAATCTGGCTCATCTGCCGATTCGTCGATAGTGTACACTATCTGTTTTAGCTTAATTCTAGGAGGTCGAAAGACTCACTACCTAATATAAGTAATAAATTATTTATAGTCCTATTTCTGAAATCAGTTTTAAAATCCGGGACATCGGAAACCGTCAAAACAAAAGTAGTGAACTTTTAAATGCTGCCAGGTGACATACTTCCACAATAATTACGGGACGCCGGACATGTGAAATGCAACCAAATCATAGGATCGGATTGTTTACATCCCCATTAGTATTAATTATAGTCAATAATCTCGTAAGGATTTGATTATCTTTTTCCGTGTTAAATTTGTGGAAGCATTCGATATTTATTATAATTTAAAACTATTCCTTTTTTTTTAAACTCCTTATCATTTTTGCTTCTCTCGAACGTTTTTTTTTATTATACTTAATATTAAAACAACTAAAATTAATACTTAATTTTCAAATAACCCTTTTAACTTATTTTTTTTTTTCAGTTAAACATATGAAATGACGGAAGCCAAACATTGGAAGTGACTCTCGATCGTCTCGATCTCTCCGGCCAAGACCGACTCTTGCAATCGCTTCATTACTATTTTAAAGTGTACAATTGTTTTTATTAAGCACTTTGATTCTCATAACACAAAATTCGTAACATTGGTATAAATAAATACTTGTAAAACTTACGACGACAGTATAACCAGTGCGCTATGTTGTGCGTCATCTACTTCCTTATAATACGTCCGTGCTGCTTAGATATTCAAGTTAAAAAAATATTTATAAATTAATATTGCTGTTTTTTTCGTATTTGGTATGAAATGATAGAAAAGGGGTTTTGATTCTGCCTGTCCTACTTGGTAAATGAAAAATAGCGGTATTATAAAGTCGGTTTACATGCAACTTAACTAAGTTTGATGTAGTTTTTTTGCTTGAGATCTGACGTGAACTGGCTGGTTCTCAGCTATATTTCATAAATATTCGTTCAGACGTTTGTTGATCAGCAGCTTAGTACCTACCTATTTGAAAAAGGTCTTACTAAATTTCACATAAACTTCGAGTAGGTATTTAAAAAAAATATATAAATACAATGAAAAATGTTATGTTACCTCCGTCATAAAAGGATTACCTCGATGAGGATTTTAACATGGATAGTATTAATATATGAAATATAATGTATATTTATTGAACTTTACTCGATATCACAAAGACAAAGGGCAAAGTCAGACGGTCAGAAAAAGAACAAAAAAAAATATATCGAACGAATGCCGTTGCCAGTAACTGCGTAGTGATTCAATCATTCTAATGTTTATGAACGACGATGAGTCGACATAACTACCTAGTTAACAAAACAAAGAACTGTGGCAAGGTAATCCACTAAAATCGTCTAATCTATCTTGAACCATGATAAAAACAATATAAATATAAATGCCAAATTTTACCTTAGCTCCTTTATTGTAGACTTAATAATTTATTAACACCGTAAACAGCTGATAATTAATTATATTACGTTACTAAATACGCGAACGCTTCAGTCTCTACCCCGACTGTTTATGAACTGGGTACGAAGTACAGACTGGTTATGCATGCGAGTTATCACAGATATATAACAGCGGCGCCACTATCGATTGTGGTGGGAATGTCGGATTTTCTTATCGATACAAATAATTACGATCCGCTACTATATTGGTTCAGTATAAAAAAGATTAATATATGATGCATTTTTTTTAACAATTTAAATGTCTCCATCATTTGTATTTAATATAACGGAGTGCACACAAATAAATTACATATCTTATCAAGTAGGTTTTATGAATTCGAAACATGCCTAGTATCAGCGTACAAAAGTTAATTCGATGTACAGTGCGAAGAAATTGGATATAATTTCTGCTATTTTAGCTTTTTTTTTGTCATCTATTAATTTTATATTATAACGATGTTACAATTAATAAAACATAAACCAAGTAACGTATACTTTCAATAGCATATTTTCTTAAAAATGATTGATTCCCGAAGCCAATGCTAGAGGGCGCTGTTCTAGTAAGAATTTTGATATTTTTTTTATTTGTATTATTTCAAAATGTGTTGAGGTTATATGATTATTTAAATTGAAAAAAAAAGAATGTTTTTATATTTTCAATTTAATACCAAGCGTCGAAATTGATTTGATTTCACACAATGATCATAGGGTTTAATAGTTAACATAATAATATCGGAGCCGGAGGAACTACAACAATACATCAAAATAATTTATATGTTCTGAATATAAGTTACTATTAATGTTATAAATATTATTTTAGTGCCATTTTACCTATTTATCCGAAGTGTTAAAATATTATAAATACCTACATGTTCATTCAAAGTTAATAATATTCATTCCACACATCATAAAATTATAATAATTATTAATTGTATTTTATTTAAATTTTAGTATTACTATTCTTATCATATATGGTCTTATACATTTTTTATGCTCTTCCGAAATATTAATTATTAGTGTAAAAACATATTTTATGGGCTTTTCTTTTTAATTACCCGCAACAGCACGGAGACGGTTTTTTTTAATACGATTTTCAGTGATGGATTTTGATTTGATTTGTGTATTTTCTTAGATAGGTGTAACAGTAACAACTACTGGGGGGCGCTACTGTAAACATTTGCTAGTGCAAAACCAAACTTTTAGTGCGATTTGGATGCGGTTTACAATAGGTTTGTGACTTGCAATGTATGTATCTATACTCTTTAAAAAGCTTGAAATAAAATGCAAAAAAACATTTTGTAAAACCCACGACGATTAAGAGGCAATTGAAAATGAATAAAATGATTTGAAAACCCCCGACTTAAATAATTTATTTGACGATAGATAATTAACGTAAAAAGCTTTTATATAAGATGATTAGATCTCTCACAGAGTCGCACATATATACAACAGAGTATTCCTTTTCAAAGCACTCGTCTGCGTACCTGTTTGGTCCTCGAAGATATTATGTGGTAATAACATAGTTATTTAATTGCTTATGAACGAAAATCCGTTGTGGTTCTTCACCGAAATAACTGGCAATTAAATTGTAATACGTACATATCGTTTTAATTATTAGAGGCGTTTGGACGACTCAAACTGTCCCCTGTATTCGGGAAACCAGCATTCAAATTGCTAGACTAAAAACTGCATTTATTTATGCCGATATTCATTGTAATATTTGTATTAATTAATATGTGTTTTTTTTACAATACAGAAGAAAATGAAGGTCGCTCAGGGGCTATATTCGTTCGATAGGCCGACGTAGGAACTTTTTTGTTATAAAATGCGTTCTCGTCTCAATAGGATGGAGTAGGTCTGTGTCTCGGCAAGCACTTACGTTATGCGCGCCGCAGCATGCGTGCGATAATAATGCTGAGTCACATATGAACAATAAATGAATAATTGTTAAACGATCATAAATGTTTTAATATTTTTATTAATAAATAAACGCCGAAACATTAACATACACAATAATAACACACCTGACGCTGCGGTTCGTTTAAACACCGTCAACTGTTCGACCCAGCTTCGTGACAACAGGATAGGAGGCATCCGAAGCAATCCCGCAAAGGTTGCGGCGGTTGCGCGCCAGCTTGGCGTAGCCGTCGATGCCCCACGAGCGGCCCCACGAGTTCTTCACCAGCCAGTAGTCGCCGCCCTTCCTGTCCGTGCCGTAGCCCACCACCAGCACCTGATGGTAAATTAGTTGACATTATTGAGGCCCCTGTACTTCTTCTTTCGTCAGATATTGCTAATAATATTATAATTTTGGTGTTATGGTATTGTAGTTTTAACGACAAAATAAATGCATTATTTTTTTCTTTTTAATCGTTATTTTGAAAACCTCGTTAATTAGTATGAATTAATTATGACTGTACTGTTATCCTGAGCCGAGTACGTGATCACCGATGAGTATGTTACCTACTAGTTACACAGATTTAAGGATTGTATTGTTGATGTTTCCCTTACTAAGAGGGAAAAAGCAAACCATTTATTACCTACACAGGAAAACTGCTCGGGCGCCTACCCAATGCACATAATTTAATTATTAACTTTACGTAAACAATCACTACCGACGTTACTCACCTTATGTGCCTTACCTTATAAGTTAATTATTAATAACAATAAAATTATTTCACCCTATTATATTAATTACCTGTGATAATTGAGCATACCAGACGATATAAATATATTTACGTAGCACTAGCACGTACCGCAGGTAAAATATATGTTAACGATAAGGGTTTTATGGAGGATAATAAGTCGCAAAAATATAGTTAATATAGGTAACTATTATTTAACCAGCAATGTTTGTTTCTCTCTGAGCTGAGAATCAGTGTCGTCGTAGTTCCGACGACAATGCATATTCACTTGCCCAATACCAGGCTTTGGATTATCCAGACCGAGGTATTCCGCAACGGTTACATCAGAGATCTGAAATTCGTATACACACACTAAATCATAATAGCTCATTCTATGTAGTGTTACTCACGGCGTGGTCGCGCTGTTTCTTAGAGGTGCACCACTTGTCGTTGTACACGCCGCTCGAGTAATGCCTGAAGCTTCGAAGACGACCGCACATGGCCGCGGCCACGGGGCCCTTCTCCGCCACGGTGTACATCAGCCACAACTCACCGTAGGGCCCCCGAGGGATGCTGACGTAGCCGGCGTCGTTCGCACCAGCGTTGATCGGATTATAGCTGGCGAAGGTCGAACGGGGGTATTGAAAAAATACGATAAATTAATTCTATCTACCTGAACCACGTGTTATTTGGGACGTAGATGGCTGAAATTCATTCACGTTGTAGCTCCTCAATCGGTCTGCCCTAGAAGTGGGAAGATTTTGTACGATTCAACAACAACAACACCGTTCTTCCTCCTACCTGCCGCGCTGCTGACGTCGGTTCCTGGTAGGTGGGATATTCGGGTCTCAAGGGTCACCTTTTTACCCGGGCTTCATCTCAGGAGAACTAGTGTCTCCCGGTGGAGGGGCGGATCCCGCTGTTAAGCGGGTTATCCGTATCATTTAACCGTAAGGCAAGCGTACGTTGCAGCCAGTCAGCCACCCCCAAGATGGGCTGGGGGCTCCGCCGGCTCTAAGAGCTCCCGCTGGAGCGGAAAGCCCTCAGGTGGTCGAGCGTGTAGGGGCGCGATGCCCCTGAGCGATGCATGTGGCCCGTTGTCGGCGCGATCAAACATCGCACGCGTCAACGCGACCACATGCTCCTCAATGGTATTCACCATGAGGTCGCGCGCCACCACGTCGTTCCTGACGTAGCGTCCCGCTCCAGTGATTACTCGCAGAGCCAGGTTCTGCTGTTGCTGGATGCGTTTGCGCTGCCATTTGCTAGCCAGTGCGTACCATGCTGGTGCCGCATAAGTCAGTCGTGACCGGACGTATTGGTAGTAGACCGCCCGTTTTGTTCGGAGTGGTAACCGGGATGTAAACACCGGTCGGAGTACAGCGCGCGCAGCACGGGCCTGCATGACCACCTGGTCGCAATGCTGGCTCATGTGCAACGCGCTGTCGATGTTACATCCCAGATACTTAACAGACGGCTGCCACACAACCCCCCGGCCACGGAGGCTCAGCGGCGGCAGCTGTTTACGCGACCTGGTGAACAGAATGGGGACCGTCTTCCCGACGTTGACGGCTATCCTCCATTTGTCCAACCAGGTTGGCAGCAAATCTAGCAAGCGCTGCATCCTAGCTGCTGCAAGCTCTGCCTTACGGGATGATAGAAAATATGCACTGTCGTCAGCGTATAGCGCCAGCACCGCATCACGCTCCCATTCCTGGAGGTGACCCTCGAGGGTTGGGATGTCGTTGGTGTACAGCGCATATAAGGCCGGCGACAAGCAGCTTCCCTGTGGTACTCCTGCGTGCACAGGGCGCGGAGCAGAGGTCACGTTCTCGACCGATACAACGAACGACCGTCCTACCAGAAAGGTCGCCACTAGTCGAACCAGCATGGCCGGCACGGATGCGTCCAACAACTTGTATACGAGCCCAACATGCCACACGCGGTCGAATGCTTTTTCTATATCAAGAAATAGCCCGACCGTGTGCCGCCCAGCGTTGAGCTCGCTACAAATATGGTGGATCACCCGTGTCAGTTGAAGCGTAGTCGA
>DWPA01001326.1:0-19095 GCA_018251375.1 Calpodes ethlius | reverse complement strand
GAAGTGATCTATTCACATTTAACAATTGGTGCATAGGATAAAATTGCTTAAACCAGTTCATAGGGACATTATTATTATTATTATTTAATGATTGGGCAAGGGACACGGATCCCAAAGGTCACTGCGACCAAATTTGATCTATTGTAGTTGTACCCATTAAAGAGCTAGATTTGGTCACCAAGTCCCATGGTTTTGTTGAACTATAGGATATTCCTAGGTTCTAGATCTTTGATCTGACTGGGGGGAATCAGGTTCCAGTTAAGACCATACAGTCACAGAGGACATGGCAGTTGTATCTATACAAAGTAAATAAAGTACATTTTAATAACTCATATTTATCAGATAATTGAAAGTGTCCATATGAAGTTTTGTGTCGTTTTTGTGTTTTGTGTTATGTGTAAAAATTGTGTTTGTTTTTATTACTCTCAACATTTGTGTTGTTATTCAATTTTCTAACAAATTTTTATACAAATAACCATGAAAAATCTACTAATTATACTGTTTAAAATTTGGTATACTAATTAGGTCTTCTAGTACCTATTAATGATAATACTGTGAATGCCACTCTTCTTAATAAAAGTAACAGTAGATACTTCTTAATATTCATAATTTAGTCTCAAAAATGATAATACCAAAAACTACTACACACTCATAGCCCCACACTAGGTTTCGCTGAGTTTTTTGGTGTATGGACAACACATAAAGACAAAATTATATACACCTAGATTGAAATGCATTGCATGCATTATGACCAAACAGGTGCTATTAAGAGAATATTGGAATATACTTAAATGTAAGCCTTGGTATGAGGTTGCATACTGTTCATTTCTTTAATATGAAGATATTGACTCATAGTATTTGCAGTTCCACAACATCAAACCTACACACTACAGAATGTAGGTATAAAAAGTAATTTCTTTTTTACAGGATAATAATTGCAAACAATCATGCAGTGCTGCAAACATCATCTTCTGCTGGCCACAAACTTCAATAAGGACTGTAGGAGAGATTGCCCTAAGACCTATTAGTATTACTTATTAAGACTATATACATTAGAATAGTTAGTGTAGGTTTGTCCCTTTTATATATTAGTAATTATACATTGCTCCTGTAGAGGACAGATGATCGCTTTGTGTATAATCATAACTGAAAACCTAGAGCCACCTTCAATACAGAACACAATTGCTTTAATGCAATTATTACATGGCAGAGCTGGCTGAGGTGGTGGTACATTCCCGTGCCATCCATGCGGGTATCTATCAATAGACCAATCTTGCTGTTCCCAGGTATGTTACATCCTTAACAATGTAAACAGCAGAATTAAGTGTCCCTAACAAGGTTTCCATGTGAGGACTCCATTGTAACAAAGAATCTAGAGTACAGCCCAAGAAATTGTTGAACTTACTAAATCATGTGATTTCAGGAAAAAATAATGACTAACTGGTATCCAAAATTAAATTTGTAAATATTTGTTTTCATTATTTAATGAAACATTCCTTTATTTTTTATATGTTAGTAACCAAGCCTTATTTCGCTTCTATAACTATAAGCCAGTGTCTATAATTACTGTAACATTGGGGAAGGACCTTTGATCTACCTTTATAATACCTATCTTATAATTTTGTTTTGTATTATATTAATTATTAAGAATAATTTTGATATAAGCAATAATCTACTACACAGAAAGGGTGCTAAGTAACCAAATATGAAATTAGGCTTCATCTTCATGGCACAAAAATGTTTTTTTATGGTCAATGTCAAATCAGGTTGATGGTATTAAAACTCCACATTAATTAACACTCATTAATGAAAATTGTATAAATATAGACAAAACTAATTTGCGAAAATATATAAATACAAAATAGCCATTCTGAATACATTAACAACCAATGTAAGTATTTTACTTAGTTTAATAAATAAACATTTGCATTATTGTACATAAACGTGATTGAAGCGTAACCGAAAATCATGCCTGAAAATAATGGTATAATTTCACCCTGCAGAATTTAACGTTTCACAATAATAAGTTATTCGCGACTAGTTTTAAAGATTAATTTTATTGTTAATAGATAAAAATGTCGTAACATACTTCGACATCAATAGATAATTGGAATCCGCAAATCAATGTTTGAATATTGCTCTCATATTCATTTTATCCGACCGATGAGAAAGCGGGGTTCGCACAGTGTTCAGTCCTTTGCTTCAATTTATCGAGTTAACGCCATTATAATAATGTCGATTTTTCCAGAAATGAACATGCTACTAAAATTAGACGAGTATTTTGAACGGAAAAATCTCAGCTGAAATCTATCGAAAAGAAACGTGGGCATCTGGGAAAGGTTCTAAAGAAATACCTACAAATTTTATTATAATTATTTATTGAATTTCATCAGGCTATCGTAATGGAGTCCAATGGAAAGTTGAATAATACCTTACCTATCTATCAATTGATCCTCTGTACCAGGTAAAGGATGAACCACAAAATGCATTGAAGACATTTCCGAAGAGGTCTTGTCTTGTGTTTGTAAAATTACGGATCACACATCAACATTTGAATTCACCACAATACAATTAGGACAAAAGAACACCACAATCTAAAATCTTTTCACAACCACCATATTCTCGTGGTTTCTCGTGTTATCGTTTTTCGTTCTCAATTACATGTGAGTCGGTACATGACGAAAAAAGAAAGAAAATATCAACATGGCTTCTACATCTACAACGTTGGTAGCCATGAAACGTATAAACGTTCCATTTCACGAAGACAACTGCAGGAGGATATCATCATAGACAAATCATTAGTCTATGGTTACATACTATCATTTAAATTTTGCAGTACCGTATCAATTCAATTCACCAAAATACCATCAGCCTGCATTTTTGGAATAGTTGATAAATAATATTTAATTACGTTGAATGGGTAATTTTTTAAGGTAGCCTTTCTAAGCAACCAAGGGTGTTTAAACAAAATGAATTGCCTATTATCATAATCAAAGAATATTAAACAAATGTAAGGACAGTTTGCATAAGAATTTCTTCTATATTGGTGACAAACACTGGCTAGGTTACATAAACCAAGCAAAACGATTTAAAGTATAAGGCATAGTATAAATGTACCTTGTAATGTAAATATTATTGTTATCTATCGCCCCTAGGCCATAACGTTTTTCTACTCACGCTCCGAGAATATATGGCTAATTAAGTTAATTTCTTTCGTGAATAGAAAAGCGTTTTGTCTAGGGCGTATTTTATGGTAAATAATTGTTCTCTAGACAAAGCGCTTATAAGTTCATGTTCATGGTTAGAAAATGTATAGCAAGTAGTATTATTTTTTTGCATTAAATATCATTGCCGCATATTTACTGAGCATGAGAGTGAACAGAAAATCGTACTATCTAGATCCCCTCTTTTGACATTTCCAATCTGTGGCGTATCATTACATAGAAGTCGTCTGTGAACGTAATAAAATGAAATATGAATTGAAAAAACAACGTCAAAAATGGCGGCCAAGTCAAAGAAGCGGCTGTCTAAAAATGAAAATAAATTAATGAAATTGGAGAAATTGCAGCTCAGTGATGTACTTTGTTCGATTTGTCAGTCTATTCTTATTGAACCTGTTACTTTACCATGCTACCATGATTTTTGTCAACGTTGTTTCTCCGGTAGCGTCGAAAATAATGCTTTGTGTTGCCCATTATGTCGACTAAGAATTGGGTCCTGGCTTAGAAAAACATCAAAACAAAAATCTTTAGTAAATATTGAGCTTTGGAAATTTATCAAGAACCGATTTCCACAAGAAATTGAAAAGAAATCTACAGGAGAGGACTTGGAATTGCCTCCAGGTAAAAATAGTTTTTATATTTCTGTACCTTGAAAAGTGGTATACGAAATTTAAAAGATAATATTTATTGTTTTAGAAAAACCGTTGCTTAGATTAAGTCTACCTGGAGAGATAAGATCCGAATATGAAGCTGAAATTAAAAAATTAAGGACTGAACGATTGCGGCTCGAACAGAAACATTTGCAGGAAACTGAGAATTTGATTAAGTGAGTATTAAGTTTTGTGATTTATGTTTATATTAAACTTGATTTTCTTGATTTCCCGTTAGATCTTCTACCAAATCATTTATTTTAGCTATGAGGATATAGTTTAGTGTAATGCAAAGATTACTTTGTGGTGTATTCAAGGTGACCAAGTGATAAGTGGAGAATATGTTTTCTCGCGATTATAATTAATTGAGTCTGATAGGTAGAGTCTGTAGAGAAGTAGAATAAATTTATTAGTGGATATGGAAAGAAACATACAACAACCGACTCTCCATAACACAAATCTCACTTTTCAGTGCAAAGCGTCCAAATTATAATAACACAAATATGTCACACCAATGTTATCCATACCCATGTGAGTAGGAATCAAACCTGAAACTTTTGCTTATCAAGCACAAATTACAAGTTCGATAAAAATGTCTTAAGTAATTGAATCAAACAATTGTACTATATGATTCTTTTAGTTTTCTAAAAAATAGACATAGTAGCTATACAATATTATTATGGGTAATATTGTTCTAGTACATATTTGTGATAACCTTAGTGGTTCAATTATTAGTTCCCCCAAAAGCGGAGGTGTAAGTTCGAATCCTACACAGACTTTTAATTTTTAAAAGAGTTATGTGCATATTACATGTTAATTGTCACTTGCTTGGTAAAGAAAAACATCATGATGAAACCTGCACACCTGAGAGTTCTCCATGATGTTTTCAAAGGTGTGAAAATTATATAGATTGATGGTATGTATTTTAGTAATGCATGAGTTTGAATCCTGCCTGCACCTCTAATTCCCAAAATTACAAGTTAATTATCACTTGCTTTGCTGAAGGAAAACATTGTGAGGAAACCTGCACATCGGAGAGTTCTTTATAGGTTGAAGCTGTGTGAAGTCTACCAAACCACACTTGGCTAATGTGGTGGACTATGGCCTGTACCCGAGACCCAGCAATGGGACAGTTAAGAAATATAATTATGACGATGGCATGTGAATATATATTGCTTTTTTTTAATCTAGAAAACTTCAACAAGAGGAGGAAGAAGCTCATAGACAATATGTGGAACGTCTCAAACAGGATGAAATGTTAGCCCTTAAAATTCAAAAAGAAAACTTGAACAGTGGAGATACATCACAAATTACAAAACAACCAAGTAAACCAGTGTCAATTGCAAAACATAAGTTAAAGACAACCAAAATTGATAGTTATCTATCAAAATTAAGAAGCCCTGGTAATGAGTAAGTGAAGTATAGATTGATTTATTTACCGTCTTAATGATAACAACGTTTTAGCAGTTCAGGAATGGGAGATCCCTTTTTTTATGTTCATAACTAAAAAATGAGCTGACTAACCACCTGATGATAAGTGGCTACTGTTGCCCATTGACCTCTGTAACAAGAAATGTATAATTGTTGCATTGCCAGCCTAGAAAAAGAGAAGAAGCAATACATAATTACACTTGTATTGATTGTCTAGTTAGTAATTTCCACTTGAACTTGGTCACAAATGCATTGCACCTTAGGACAGATGGTTGCGTCTTGTATAATTGTAACTAGCAGCCTAGAGCTCCTTTAGACTGGAACACAATTGCTATTATGCAATTATTACAGAAATAACCGATGCAGTAATACCTCCCTGATGGTTGCTTAAAAAAAGTAATTACTTTAATTAGACTATCCTACAATTGTCAGTGTGAATTTCTGTGTAAATATATCTTGTAACATCTGTCTAAATTATTGATAATACTTATTTGTTTTGGTCAGTGTCAGATATCCAGAAAACATGTAGGTCCCATGCTTGCTTTTTGGCAATGCATCAGCGAAGTCAAATATTACTTATGTTCATGAGCAATAGTGATCATATTCCAACAGCTGGCATGTCTGGTTGTTTGTCAGCCATTTTAAATTTCTAAAAATATGATTACAAGATTTGCAGTAATCTAGAGAACAACTGATTTGTGAAATGGTTTTTATATACTAGCATTAATTAGCATGAAACCAGGAATAAATCAAAAAAATTATGTATGTTACTATTTCTTGTTATTTGTATATTTCAGGGGCCATAACGACACTTCAACTACTGATAGTTCTACTTCCAAGACAGCACTAGTAAAACCTTGTAATCGACATTCACCTGAAATAACTCCTACATATGGAAAATTACTAAAAAATTTTTTAGACAAAAAAGTCAAAAGTGGCGCTGGGGTATGGAATAAAGAAAATGGCAAAAATTTAAAAACCAAGGTAAAGATAGAAACAGTACTTAATTGTCCAAATGATCACATTGTTAGAAATTATGTTACATAACATGTTTCAATGTTAAAATAATAATGGATATTATTATTAATATTTGATTTTCATATTTGGTTTATATTATATTCTTTTGTATTTAAGCCTGAAGTGATAGCAGCTAGTAATAAAGAATCAAGCAGCTCAGAGGATAGAAATGTAGTAAAAACTAAAAATGTAATACAATCACTAGTTGTTTCTCTTCCACTACCATGTTCTGGTATTCTTCAGCATAAGACAAGCGAAACAGACAACCGAAGTATGGAAACTGGTAGTGTAGACTCAATGAGGCAAGAATTATGTTACTTCAAGCCAATAGAAGGAACTACACCTACAAGGTATGTATATGTAAATCTAATCACACATTTATATTCCTGCATGATTATTCTCTTGGTTGTGTGTCAAGGGACATATATAAATCAGATATCACATGTAACCAACACCTTTGAAGAAGCATTTATCTGTTTTATAAATATTTGTTTTTTGTGATACATTATATTCTGTAGGATGTTTCAAGTGTACTTAAATTCTGATATAGTTTGATATGGGATGGTACAATTTAGAAATTAAAGAGAATTTATTAGATATTGACTAGTCTGAGTAGTACATGAGTAATTGGAATTTTGAATAAGTTACAAGTCAGAAAAGTGATGTCGACCTTGAAATTTTTTTATATGGTTCAAGTATATACAGCTGGTAAGACTATTGTATGGTTTATTTGTAGAGTTACCACCGCCTTACCTATTTCTGCTGTGTAATAATTGCATTAATACACTTCTATTCCAGTCTCATGGGTTGTTTAGATTGCTGGTTACACTTATACAAGACACAATCGTCTTTTTTCAGATGTTAATAATAATTAATTTTAGTTTAATTTTCTCATATTTTGCATCTGTGAATAACTTAGTGGAAGTTATAATAATAATTAATAACAGGATAATAACTAATACTTACTAATAGGACTAACCTACACTAACAGTCCTAATGTCCACAATGTTCTAACTAACAAATAATAACCAGCTTATTTTTATATTAACACCTAATACTAACAGTACTTATTAACTACAGTGTCTTGTCTTTTACTGTCCTATTCAAGATTTGTCAGAGATGTTTATGGTGGCACTGCAAGCCCGTTTGCTGTTTTCATCTCATAAAAAATGTATATAGATCGCTATTCTGGTAGATAATAGTGATAATGAGTAATTCTATGAAAAAAGCTAATTGTGTTGTGAACTCATTGCCTGATAATAATTATGGTGCAGTCTCCAGCAACCTCTTGATTTTTGATTCTGGAAGATCTTACTTTATAGACTCTGTATAAAATACATTTTCTATTTCAGTTTCAATACCGGTAAAGTCCTTCCCTTGAGGGTACCAGGAGTGAGGGTAGATAATGAAAAGAAAACTCCAGAGAAAGAGAAATCACCAAGTCGTGCTCAGTACATAGAAGGATTATGTCAATTACGCAATCTGTCTCTGGCCCAGAAGCTGCCCTCAGCGTTTGTTATAGCACTTAGTATATTGAGGGCAAACAAAGTAAGTGTATTTATATTTACACAAATTAGTCATACTAAAAATTGATTACATTTTTATGTACAGATGATCCTTTAATTCTTTAAGTTATAAGTGTATGTATATTGCTAACATCAAGTAGTTGATGGGAACAATTTCATAGTTGTGAACTATTTAAATTTACTATTATCGTCAACATTTATTGGATTTACGTAATATCTTTCTCATAATCTTTATAAGAAGTAAATGATACAAAAAAATAAAAAAAAAATTACTCATCACTACCTTTGCTTGAATTATATACATACCATCCTGTGAACGATTTGAATATTAGTTATTGTAGTTGAAAATTCCAGAACCGTTAGATCTTACTTATTTCTAAAGGACAGAATATGTTGGAATAGGTAGAACCACATAGTTTTAAGGCATATATATCAGCTAGCTCAAGCTGACAGCCAATTTATAGATATCAGCTGTTGAAGCATAAAAACATAGCTCACCTTTCTTTATATTTCTCAACCTGACAAATGAGCTGACAATCCGTCTGATAGTAAATGGGTACCCATGGACCTCAGCAATACTAAAGGCATCACCAATGTGTTACCAGCAAAGAACAGAAGAAGAAAGATAAATAATACTGGCTTTCGAAGCTGATTCTAGCCCAAACACAACAAGTCATTTGAATGAGTAATGTCAGTAATAATATTGATCACTTATTATAATATGATCCTTATGTGAAACTTTACCACCATGTTGGCCAAAAATAACGAATACTAATGAATTTGAATCAAGTAATCATTTGTTATTGTTATTAATGGAATAATTATTTCGTTTCTGATGAAAAATATATATTATCATTACAGGAAACATCAGTGAAATGTATAACGAGGTCAAAAATGAAAAAACCTAGTCCTACAGGCACAATTACAAATTCCCCGGGAAAGAAGAATGGTTGCAATAGAAATAAACAAACTGTCAGAGTGGATGGTATCACCGAGTTAGACACCGGAACGAATTTACGGCGCACCCGGTCAATGGGCAGCATAACCAAGGACGAGAATGAGATAACACCTAAGAAGAAAACAAATAGTCGTAAAGTATCCTCTGAACGTAAGCCATATTTAAGAAGTGATTCCAAAAAACTCAATGCCAAAAAAGAGACCTGCGGTTCGCCTCTGTTAGAAGAATCAATTAACAATAATAAGGTAAATTTAGTTGTAAAAAACTTATCTAGTCCACTGGATAATTGTGATGTTAAGAATATATTGCGAGAACAACTCAGGATTGAGAAGATAATTGAACAGGAGAAGAGTGACTTTGAATTGGCGCAAAAGGTAGAAGCAGAGTGGAATGGACGCAGGCAGCTTCGACGAGCTGCTACCAAACGGCAAATTTCACTAAACTATGCACTGAGACCCGCGAAAAAGCTCAAAGTTTAGCGATTCTCTCTAATCAAATAGTTTGTTAGGCGTTTACTCAATAAAATTATAGTGACTGATATTTAACTGATACTTGCACACTCAATGCAATATTATAATATTGCGGAAATTACATGTCCTATAATCTTAGTGATATAAATTTAGCTTCAAACGTTTAATGGTTAAAATACAATATACTCATGTAAACTGCCTTACTCCTGATTATATATAGTTTAAATTAAAATCAAATATGTTGTCTTAAAATATATGTTCATAATTTTTTACTGATTTTCAAGAAAATGGCCATACAGTACAATTCTGATCTGATATTCAATGACGCTACTGTCCATACATACTATGAGATATGAGAATCGAGCCAACTTCCAATTTACTTGGTTTAAAAATTTAACACAAAAAATAATCCGACAATATTTTTATGCGCTTATTGTTGCTACCATGTTAAATGATCTATTTTATGAGTATTGTTCCAAATGTTAATATAGTAATTTTAACTTTTCCTACGTGTGTGGAAGATGGCTCGATTCTCGTGTTCCGGGACTATTATCTATGGGCATCCTTATGAAAGAAGTAATTTATATAAAATATTGTGTTTAACGGTACATTAACATTAACGGTGCGTTCTTACGGCAACATACGTTCTTTACGAAAACAGTTTAAAACGTTAAACGTTTTAAAAAACATTTTTACAAGACTCTGTATATTGGCTAAAAAAATTCCATGCATAACGACTTGGTTGCAGGATTCTGTACTGTTCTCCAGCCTCAATACTAAAAAAAGTCATAAGACTTACTGCCATCCTAAATTTTGTATTCAATCATGTAGTCGTTCTGCAACAGAATGGAAACTATGTGATCAACAAGTCAATCCATTATGTGGGATCCTGTAACAAGTTGTTCTTAAAGAGCTGGATTGCCGTGGGAACGTAGCCTCATTCTGGACAAGGATAGAATGCCATGCCCTAATGAAATACAAATCTCAATGTTAACGTGAAGACAATGGGGTCCGCTTCCGACAATGTCACCAATACGTCTCAATTTTTTCATAATATTGTAATTGTATACTTATCTTTTTCATTTTATTAATGCAATAGTTCCTATTAAAATTTAGTTATAATGAAACACTGATGTCTGATAACATAATCCAATAATGTTATTATTTTGTCTGTAATGTCTTCTGGATGAACCGACTGGACACCCAACTTATTTTGACCTCAACCAATGATTGCCTTATAGCAACTTATCCTCACCGATTACATTTAAGATTAGAGGTATGAAACGAAACTTTGTTATATAATAAAAATACATCTTAAGCACATTCAGTAAGTGCCTACTCGGAACCACTGACTGGGTTTAAAATAAATACCTTATATGTACACTATTTATTCATACTGATTGTCAAAACATAATAAGTTCGACCTTTAAATGAATGTAAATGTAGGTAAATGATGTAAAAATATTGTCTAGGCCGCTAATAGATTTAATGGATAAAGTATAATGGCATTTATATCGAGCAGTATTTACGTTATTTCATTTTTATCATCCTTTTTTATTGGTTTTAATTTCATTAAATTTTATGTTTTATATTTGTGAATCTAATGTATCTGTTAATGGAAGTATCTCATTGACGTAGTTCTGTAATGTTTTTATTTTAATCCAGACTGAATTAAGTAGATTCGACCAATGCGAAGCCAGCCATTTAAAATATTCTCCATCTTTATAATTACATACACATAAACTTAACTATCGAAAAGATATTTAATTATTTGAAAAATTATACTGAAATGTTTCATGTAGCGAAACCCAGACTTTGCTACCTAATTCGCTTATATTGTAGAATCTGGTAATTAACTCAATTTATTAACTAGAATCTTCTATCTGCTGTTGTTTTTGAGTGTCTGGAAGTGATCCATTAAATCTTGTTAAATAAAGCTAATACTATGACTCCGTTGCCCAATTGTTAGTGAACCTACTTATAAAGTGAGGATATTATGTTCAATCCACAAACGGTGTAGACATTTATGTGACAGATACATGTTTGCTTTTGAGTTGTGGCTGTTAGTATACTCGTATTTTGGTTTCCCTGGCCATACTAGATACGGAATCCTTGCGTACCAATGTCTAAGTGTTGTAAATGTCTTTTTAGTTTGATATTGGAATCCGATTGATACTATAACAATAAATTGGGGAAAGGAGTATATTATATTGCAACACGTGCCTGTAAGAAACTTAAGTTGAATTAGTTTAATAGGCAGTTTCACAAATATTTTTTTCGTCGAATATATCCATTGTGAGTATGAGGTACTGTAAATTAGGGAGATCACCCATTACGCATTTCTGGAGTGCCACACTCGCAAACATTTGAATGCTTTGAATAGTATAACTGAAGACACGTAACCGCAATTTACGTCACGCTCAAGTTTCGTGCGCCTAGATTTCTCTACTCCCATCGGAAAAATTCATGCATTAGAAGCGTTATAGTATCGCCACTGTAGGGCGGGGCAAATGCGATTTTCCGTTAAAAGTAACGTAGACGTGTATTACTGTATTGCTCCAGAATAGCTGTAGGCGACCTTCTTAAGGATTATCTTTCTCGAGGCGAAACGAGGGCACGTCTCCTAGTGAAACAAGTATTACAACTACAACTTCGAAGTAGTAATAAAAGTGAACAGCGCAATAGGTACGTTATTTATATAAAAATTAAATTCGTAAATAAAAATTAAAGCTATATGAAGAAATAATTCCTTATCTAAGGCATCACATTTAAAAATAAATGTTTAGGTTAGTGTTTTGCAGACGTTTACGTAGGTAAACAATGAAATCGTTCAACTGTTGGCTTACCTAGATATTATTACAACAATGTTTTAACCTACCTATAGTTATACTCGTATACATATTATATTAGATACCTACTCATTAGGAAAACATGAGGATTTAAATTTGACTCGTCAATTTATAGATTTACAAATTTAGATAGTTATTATTATGCTGTTTTAGAATAACCAGATATTTGCTGTCACGTAGACTTTGTAAGTAAATGTATTGGCTGTAACATATTTGCCAAGCCTTACGTTAAACACAGATAATGCGTATACCCACCGCGTTTAGGTTTGGGATTGACAATCGTTAACAGTGGAAGGACATGCATATTCATTTCGAATTGGTCGTGGAGGTAGCTTACCGATTTCGACCATCGTGTATCTAATATATAAAAGTGTGCGATCGAATGTATATCATAATGGTGGAGCTGACGCACAAGCAACAGTTCTATAAAAGATGTGACAAATCACATTTGCTGCGCGTTTGCATATGTACACTTATATAACTAAAGTATATTAAAATTATGCAACTACATACAATAAGAATAGACGTCTTGTATCTAATGTGGTCGTTCCCATTATAATAAAAATAAGAAGGAAGTAATAACAAACACCGACTTTGTGCAGCTTTTAATCAGCAGACTTGAGATTATGGATCGATATAATATCGGAGACGGGCATTACTATTGTTGTTCCGCCCAAGGTATATTTACAGGCAGTAAACGATTTCAAGTTGATAATTCGTGGCTTGATAACAAAATCATAAACTATTTAGAATTAGATCCGGACAGTGGCAGCTTGGTAATCTAAATCTATCCTAATAAAATAAAAATGAATGCAGAATATTCCTAATTTAATTCTCTTGTTTTGTATAATAAGAAAAAAAAATCTAACGTTTATTTCTGGATATAACAAAACTATATTACTGTACATGGAAGGTGTTTGAGAAACACTTTTTGGGGGAAATTATTGTCCCATAACAACTTCTAGATTTTTTGTGTCTGTATTGTTACCGTAAATCTGATAAGCAGCTTAACCAATTTGGGTGGGGTTTTTACCGATATATAATAGTAAGAACCAGGTTACTAATAAAAAATAATCAAAAGTAACATGCCTACTGCCGAATTAAAAAATTTAGTGGCAAAATCAATGTGATTTTTGCAATTATTTTGTTTTAATTTACCAAGTTAGATGTCAGTAATATGATAGATATTAACAGTATTTTTAAAACTGGAACTAAAGCCTGTGATTGGGTAGTTGACAGCCTTGTTTTAGTAGAATGAATTCAAAGGACCACAAGGAAACTCCCAATATTCTATGCTAACAATATCTGGTAAATATTGTTGATTTGTCAACATTTAGGCTTACAATCCACCAGGAATAGGATAGATAACGAGGCAGTGTGCGAGGAAAAATTCACCAATAGGATAATTTTATTTCTTTGGTCTTGTCCAATAGTGTTATTCTGTTGATGGATGTTTTCCATTCACAATGCTTCGCCCCCTAGCACATCTCTGGTGGAATCTCAGCGTTACTGTGTTCATTACATTTTATATATTACATAGTGAATATAACTACTTTGATCTCCATCTCCGTCCGTTACTCAAGTCGTATATTTTTTCCACAATAATTCATAATATTATTATAACAACTGTCTATACAGTCACTACAATGTGTGGAGGAAACAAATTCACGTCGCATTAAATATATGCATATATCTTGCATGAAATTATATCTAATTTGCAAGTTGGTTTTAACAAAAATCTGCTGAATATGTGTGTAAATTAAAGGCGTATTCTAAATGATGATAAATACTGAAGTGTTTTGTACAACTACTGCGTTGTAAGTAGATGTTTGTATAACACAATAATAAATAAATTGTAATTTTAATTGTTAATGAAGGATTATTTTTGTACATGCTTGCTGTGATATGCCATACGTGTTGAATTCATACAATATTTTTTTTTGTATTCCTGTTTGAACAACTCAATTGTTCAATTTGACACATGTGGCAAAAGAAAATAAGGTTTTGTTGTGATTTCTTTTCTGTAATTAATAAAACATTTGTGTATAAATACATAGTTTTGGTTTTGTCCTCCAGGAATTAATGTAAACTCTGGAATAAAAAATATAGTAAATATTTAGTTCCATAATTATAGAAAATAAAATTATAATACTCATTCAAACATATTATATCACATATTAACTGCAGTAGTATTCTTTAGTGCAGTAATATTCTTTAGGAGTAGCCAATTTTATTTATGTGTATCAATTTAAAGCAATATCTTTATATTAATCCAAAAATATTACTTCACCTACCTTGCTTTTGATTACAATCCAAATTAATAGTATCAATAAGTACATATACTTATGTACAATGTATATTATTACTTTTCACTGCATCTGTTTTAGATAGTCCAACAACATGGAGTGCTGAAAAAATTACAAACAAATCTATTATAAGTATTTCCTAGCCTAATCAGTTTTTTATACATTTTTCCTTAAAATTATATTTCTTTACAGTTTTAAAGTTATTGATTTAGAATCTTTGTAAAGTACTGCATTGATTATTATCCAGATGGAACAGTGGATTGTGCTCTCTACTAATCGTCTTGTTGCACAGCCTGCTTGATATAACTAATGGGTCGGCAATGTGACATGGAGAAAACAATGTGAGCATAACTGAAGTGTAATCGTCACACCCTATCTGCTGTATGCTAAACCCCTTTTTACAATTATCAATGTAATGAATCTTTAAAATTTTACTGTACTTGTAATGCATTACCAAATTTCTATAACAAGAGATAACATTGTAGTTACTGGGGAATGGGAGGGAATTACCTGAGAGTTCCTATAGTAGACTTCCCACTTGCAGGTGACAAATTCATTGGTTGTATACCCATACTTCTGGATACAGGCCATGCTGTAAATAGTTACAAAAATATAAATATTGTGTCCCATTTTTGCTGAAGAAATAAACTGTATTTTTTTTAAATTCAATAACAAATAATCTGATTTTACAAATTACCAGAACTGTATTTGTACTGTTTCCTACATTTTTATTACACAGCATCCTTTTTTGCATCAGATAACAACACGGACCATACCATTACATCATAACACACTCACCACATTGATGTCGCTTCCCAGATGAACACAGAGGTACTTGCATCGACACATTGACATAGCACTCTTGGGGGATGCTTTGTGCACTTCTCAACGTCTTCCATTACACACATACAGACACCAAGGCATCTGATCTTATTCCACTTGACATAGCAACTTGATGCTTCATACACCATCAAAAGTAATGCACTCATTCACGAAATTTTATTAATTGGAATTTAAAACATGTTTGCTAAATGTAATATTGGTATTTATAAAATAGTTTAGATAGTTCAAAATGATAAAGTACTTATAGGCAAATTATATTAATCTTACAAATCTCAATCAAAATATCAACAATTTATTATATGATTTTCAAACCTTTGATTACAAACCAGAATCATTCTTCAATTTAACAAAAATGTAACACCCAAACACATCTAAATTGAAACATCCATCTCAGAATACATACATTTTATTAATCTAATATCTCTCAACACACCACATCACAATAAAACACACAATTCATTAGTCAGCTTATACCTATCTGCAACAAACTTCTTAGGTAGTGAATTATAATGTGAATAACTGTTAATGCTATCTTTACAGGTAATCTGTAGTAATTAGAGAAATGTTTCAAAATTTAATCTATTGACTTATCTAATAGCTATCCCCCTCATCTATCTCGGGTATGATGAACATGCCTCACCTCATGTCTGTGGTTTATTACTATTCCATCCACTTCCAGAGCCAGTAGGACCCCCTCCGCCCCAGTTTCCTTGTCCTCCAGACCAATTCCCTTGATTCCAGTTTCCACTCTTACCACCATTCCATCCACCTTGATTCCCTCCTTGATTCCAAGCAGGAGGATGTCCATTTTGTCCCCAGTTAGGGTTGCCATTCCAATTTTTGCCTGGATTGCCTTGTGGAGGTCCTTGCCAATTATTAGGACCTGGATTGCCCGGCCCACCTAACAATCCTCCCCATCCTGCTTGATTGAGTGCAGCTGCAACTAAACTAATAGGCAAGTTAAAATTAGGTGGAGGTCCTCCATTAGGATTGATGCCCAAGTTCTGCATATTAAGGGAATCTATGTTACTGTTGCCTCCATTACTATTTGACCCTCCAGAAGGTCCTGATCTGTTTCCTTCCCAGTTGTTGGTGTTGTAACTGTCCTCCTTCCAATTAGGATTTGATTTACTCTTTATTTTAGGTGCAGCACTAGAAACGGACACAGATGCTCCTTTTATTACATGATCCTCTCCACATAAGCTTTGAGCTACTTCAGGATCTAAAAAGGTAACAAAACCAAATGCTCTGAATGGCCGAGGGACAAAGACATCTGTCACTTCACCGAACTTCGAAAAATATTCTCGGAGATCATCGGCAGTCATATCTTCAGTACATCTCCCGACGAATACTTTGCACGGCATTTGTGGTACTACTCCCTCCTTTGAGTTCGGAATACGAACATCCACCCAGCGGCCATCAATATTGTGTCTTTGAGCTAGGGCTCTCATCTGTGACGCATAAGTAGCAAATCGTATAAACCCAAATCCTTTAAAAGACCCATTTTTATCTCGCTTTAACTGTACCATTACGACTTCCCCAAATTGCTCAAAATACTGTTTTATTGATTCTTCTGTAGATTTCCATGGCAAGCCTAGACATATCAGATCGGAACATGTAAGCTTTTTTTCCAACCTTTTGGTCTTAGCGGCTGAATTCTCTGGTGAAACATCTTCCATCTTCCGTTTATTTTCCTTAGGAAAGACGCATATGTACAAATGCTTACCCCACCCAGTTTCACTTGGAGGGTGAAGCTTTCCATCGCTAAGACGAATACCTCTGATTGCTTTGCTATCGGGATGACGATATTTGAGTCCACATGCTCCTGGAAATTGGGCTACTAAAGTAGATAAAAGCAGGGTGCCATCCATTTCACACGGTATTTCCACAGCATTATTATCATCTTCATCTTCACTAACTCTTATGTATTCAAATAAATCTTCATTGAATCCATCACTTTTAGAATTCATTTTAGACACTAATGTTTTAGCTATATAAATAAGAATAAATCGATTTTAGTGACTTCAAATCAACACATTTAACAAAATACAAGATGGCGTTACGTCAACGTCAATCGTCAACAAGTGTTGTTTGTTTTTGCGATGTTGTAAACTTGTAAACTTTCCACAGATTAGATAGATATGCTGTCTGAAAATAATATTTAATTTAAATATTATGTCAGCTGTCTTTTTCGATGCAGACTTGCTATAAATATGTATCCAATTTATTAATTAAATAATACATTAATATCAGTGTGAATTAGTATCAATGTCATTCACATTATGAATTACAGTAGAATTTATGATTTCATTGAACATTCATAATCAATCTTATAAAAATTACGTCTTTATGTCAAAGACAATCTTCAGCAACGGATGGGATACGATGTTACAGTAGGACTAGGACGCTAAAATTTGGTATGGGTTCTGTATCGTCCAGTTTAATAGTGACGGTACCCACATTGAAGTAAGGTATGTTGTTCGTTGCCTTGCTACAGCCTTTCTTTTAAAATCCACAGAGAATTGTTTTGTAGGTGTTTTGTATAAATATTTCCCACACATAGTTAATATTTCAAAGTGTAACTTAAACGTTAATAATATTTTTTGATTGTAGTTTATTATTAGTTTAAACATAATAATAAAACATACCATAAAAACTTGGTGCATATATATTATATATCATTTGCATTAATATACACCTCATAATAATTATAATGTTATATGGTATAGATAGGTATTATGATCAGTTACACCAAAGCTTTAAGTTAACTATATCACGTTGTGGTATAGTCATGCAATCGTGATTCGTTACGGTAAAATGTTATAATACTTACAAGACAACCTTGAATTTTTTGTTAGGTTCCCCTTAGTCTCTTGGAACCGTAATAGGTGAATGTATGTGTGACTATTTCAAATGAGCTTTCAAAGGCTACCTTGGTGAGGTGAAAATGTTCATTTTGTATCTATTTCTATTGTCAAAAATAACCCACATTAGTGTGAGTGTCAGCAATTGTAAGAACACCATAATGTAAAGTTATATTAATTCAAAATTATTAACCTTTTTGTTAGAATTTAAGAAAAAATAATATGTAAATATTTTTTTTCATATCTGTGTTGTAAACCTTGAAGAGCTTCCTCGATTAGACCCAACTTTTTGCATAATATATATAATGTAATAGTAAATTGTGTATAATGTAATACATTATCTTTTTTCTTCTTTTTTACATAAAATAAGTCAGTGCTTGACTCCTATCCCACCTGATGGTAAGTGGCGAACTCGGTCGGAACTAAACTAATAATATAGTTTTTAACAGGTACCTACGTACAATAAGAATTTTAGTTTGTCGTGCAGTAGGTGTCGTTTATTATTATAGATATAGAAATTAAATTAGAGACCTATTAAAAACGAAAAAACAATTGAACGATATACTTTTAAAAACATCATGAAAGCACTCGCGTGTTTTGAATTCATTTATAGATTAAAATAAAAGTATCAAATTAATTTATCAAATTAAGGTAAATACACGTATAACAATCACCATGTAATTATTTGATGCCATTTCCAACAAATAAGTAAACCTACGGACTCATGGTTGCAATTGCTTCACCAGAGTCGTAAAATACCAACGATATGAGGTAATTTGCAAGTGGTTAAACAAGTTTCAAAACAGGTTTGGGCCGAGATTTCAATCGAGACCGAAAGTTCATCGTGACATTTTGGCGCCTGCTCTAACTCAAGTTTTTGTATATTGCTAATAAATAATTTGAGTTCAAACGTTTTTATCAATCTCGTGTATTGAATCAATTAAATGATCTATCGGTATC
>DWPA01001325.1:0-19099 GCA_018251375.1 Calpodes ethlius | reverse complement strand
TTTTGACCCATAAAAATATTGCAAGTCAAATAAAATGCTGTTAAAATATGTACACTCCCAAAGAATTGTTTGTTTCAATGGTTTACCATGTTGGTGAAAGGTTCATAACCGTGTTTATGGTTTAGTACGTTGACTTTATTACCGTGTTCATACGAGTAAACTAACACGTACGTTGTTACGTAAATTGATTTATTTGTTTACGTTTGGTTATCTTGTATTGTAATGTTCCTACTATAGGTACTTGCGTTAACGTTAATGTCAATGGTAAGGTCGGAATGCGCCTTAATTAACGCAATAAACTAACAATAAATAAAATAATCACTCATTCAATAACTGAGTACGTTAATAGAGTTCTATAAAAGTTTTATTCCCCGTTAATTTGTGTCGACTAATGCGTTAATTAGAACGCTAAACTGATGGGCACATCTTCATTTCTTATAAAATCTTCATTTTTAACACGTTAATTAAGGTATATAGCGTTTAGATTTTGTTGAGGTTACGCTACAGGCTTCCATAATCATTACAGATCTCTGCCCCTTTCGAGAGGGGTATACAACCTATAAAAATAAGGAAATGTAATAACTTGTTCGTGGTTCTCGTAGTATATCATATACTTCTACAAATTGTACTTCAAACATTGTCCAATAAAAATCACAGAAAATTTTAAATTTAAATTTAGAATATTATTAGTTTAAAACAAAAAAAGTTTCACAATGTATAAACAAATGTTCTCTTCATTTAACTGAAGTTACATAATTTAGAGCTAAATCTTAATCTACTATCTAGTCACCCATATTAGAAAACTGCATTAACATTTGAATAAAGCAATGTGTTAAATTTCAACTTCATACAGTAAAAGGCAGTAATTCGAATTCAGTCAAGATTTGACCTAAACAAAAATACTAAGTAACTAACAAAGATTGTAAGTTAAAAGCTTTTAATTAGGAAACATAGTTTGTATGTTGATAAATGTAGAACAATGAAATTTTAATTAACACCACAATGTGCGTGCTAACAATAATAAGCTGTGCGATTATGGTTTCGTTTACGGGTTGCTTAATGTTCTAACTGTGGCTAATCGTTACGTCATCGTTGCGTAAGATACGTTTTAACAATTACAAAACTACAATCATTTACAGTAAATGATTCTACTGAAACTAAAAAAGTTGCCTCAATGCTATTTTCTTCCAGTACTAGACTTATTTCAATGTTTGACATCGAGAAAATTTGTGATAGTTCGTAGAAAGAGAGGACTTAATTAATTTGAAGTTCTCAAGCTTATGTTAACAGAAATTAGTCTGTCAAAACTGGCGCTATAAGTTTAACATTGTTAACATCAACGTCGAACGGAGTGCTATGCGGATATGCATCCAGAAACCGTGCAGTATTTGAAGACGAACTTTTTCAGAAGTCAACAAGCCGAAATGAAATATTGGTCGTGCCTAAATCCTCCATATCCGACGGCTTCTACATATATTCATGCTTTATTAGATAGCGCCATGTTTGTTCTACTAAAAGCCTCGGGATTTCGGTAAAGCTAACTGAAAGGCCCTGATTATGGATCGTTGACAATTTGTTTTGCTCTAAGACAGCCGGGATTACAGCTCACAGAATCTTATTTATCTTAGAATTTACTTAATAACAATCATTGTGTACTATATTTAATTTACATTTACAGTTTCTGTTTACCGTTAATGAACGCTTCTCTCAGTCATACTTATCTTTTTCAGCGTGTTTATCTCAAATTAAAATAATCATGATATTCGTTTAATACGTTCGAGATAGTTATATTCTCCGTTTTAAAAAAATCGATACATTGTTATTTGAAAATGTGTCTTCATTTTCTCTAGAACGATATACAATATAGAAATAGAATTTAATGTCTACATCGCGTAGTTTCTCAATATCGGAAACATTTATAAGCGGATGAAACTCCATGTTCCTGTTTATATACGATATCGTTACTTCCATAATTATTTTTGTGTGCAAAATTCAATGTACGCTGCTACATTTGATCCATAATTTGAAGTTGCGAGTGTGCGCCGTGGTGCGGCTTCGAGACAGGCATGCTAGGCACGCGACGAGGGACAGGATGGCTATAATTAGATCATACCGTTCGTGCAAACCCTAACCCCTCAGTTATTCGTCTCAGGAAAATTGTTGAATATACAATACATACGTGTTATGTGTCCAAAATTGTTTGAAACTTCGTATCGACAACTTTCTAAATGAAATTTTACTTTAAAATACCGTTTGTGCGAAACGTGTTTTAAGACCCTTTCACATGCAACACTTTTTTCATTCTGATTCTGCATTCGTGCGCCAGCCGTGACTCATTGTTGATCGAATCGGGTGACATGTTGATCATGATAATGATAAGGGTCCATAAGATTTCCTCATTTAAATTGAACATTTAAACACCAAGCGTGTTTGCGTAATAGATTAATTCTAGCAGTGAAAGCTTCAACGATCCTTGTTTGCGTAATTGCAGTCGTCATAGAAAAAGCGGCAATTGTTTTCGACAATGTGAAAAAAATACTAGGACCAATATCGGAAAGTTTTGCTAAGAGCTAACGGTAGTACTAATTGGTTAACCTTGTTGCTTTTAATACTTACAACTCAATCCGGCTTTCACCAACTGGACCTCCATTCACGAAAGTTTTTCTGTTGAATCAATATTTTGCCTTCGTTTTGATAGCATGAGCAGATGCAATAAACGTATTCAGTTGGTTTTGTAAGGCTTGCTTCAAAAATCTATTAAGGAGTCCTATCGAGTGTTACTAGCGCAATTGGTTTAGCAACGCCAATCAACCAAAAATGATTCGCCAGGTTGTAATATCCGGTGGCAAACTGAACTGATGTCCCAACGTTTAATTATTCGTCATAAAAATTTAAGTCGTTTTCCCGGGGTGAAGTTTAGGTGAGTAAAAACAGGACGGCATTCAATTGGATTTGGAGGCATCTCCGCTTTGCTTGGATTCTATCTCACAAATTATATTTAACTGATTACGCAGTGAGATCGTTATAAAATCAACTTCTGTTAATTGTACCATAACAAATGGTTTCAACACAAACAATGGTAGTTAGTGTGGCAAATTGCACCACAATAAGTAGTTAGATTAGCCATAATATTCTCTACTCTAATGACGTCTACGCGGAATCAACTTTTGGTTTTATTTAAGGAATTTTCAGTCAATCAACATTTCCGAGTTTTTAAAGATCAGTATTGATTATTGCATAACTATTCATCTATTTCTTGCTTATATTTGTTGCTAATAAACTGACGCCCGGTTTTCGATCCAAGTTCCCATTTGAACGTTCAATCGTGCGCTCGCTTCTATTTCAAGAGTATCAATCGGAATGAATTTGTATTAGTCGATGCAATCCACAACTCGATCTTGTCGGGAATAAGCCGCATGGTCTCATTGATCTCTCTAATGAGCGGGAAATCAGATTGCCGGGTGTGAAGAGGCAGCTGCCGTTTGAAATCAATCACTTTCCAATCACCATCGCTCGTGCTTGACGTTAAAGTAATGATTTTATGTACTTATCGAACTTGGAAAATTTTAACCGTTATTGGTTTACTCTTGTTTAATTTCTGAGTGCCTGTTGTGGAGGGTCTCTTCAATGGTACTTCGTCGTTCTGGTAGGCACTTGTAATAAGTTTTACAGTGCTTCCGTAGTTATCTCCCTTGTTGCATTTAAAATGTATAATTTTGCTATCAGTAGCTACGTTTCTGCTAAATGATAATACTTAATGAATCATATCATAGGTATTAATCGTGATCGCCTGATATTTTTCAAAATCTCCGAGATTAAAGTTGTGTCCAAAGCCATTATTGGTTTTTAAAAAGCATTTACGATTTAAATATATGCTAACAAAACAGAGAAATTGAGATAGAAAATGCATTTGGAACAAAAAAATTCAGCAATTATAAAAAAGATAAGCTCCAAAAATTTGTGATGAGATGGTATTTTTAAACTATTATAGCGTCGAAACTTGAGTTCCAAATTCTGTTGATATATTTTTGTATGAAGATAAATTAATGTCTTTAGATCTTATAACTTGAATAGCATCGCTCTTGGATAGTTCTCTTATAATTTAAAGAACATTTGAGTTTTACTATGTAATTATAGATTCTTAAGATTGTTATTTGCTTCTTTAACTTATATGCTTAATTCTTGACATATTGTTAAGTTTCTAAGTGAAAGCATGTATTGTTAAAAAACTTACAAGAATTTCAGTAGATTTTTATGTTTCTGTTTATTTGTGTTACTCTTTCGATCGACTAGAATCACATTGATGTTTAGCGTCCGAAGCATTATTAGATTGCCCATAATTACTATTACTACTATTACTATTAGAATTACTTCTAATTTGGCAAAAGAAACAAATTGTTATACTTGTATACAGATTACAGGTGTAGCGGACACACGAAATTCTAAACAAAAATATAACTCGCTGTCTTGCACGTTCACATCCTTTACTTAAACACACACAAAAAAAAATAACAATGTTCCAAATTTAAAAAAAATATATAGTTTTATTAAAAAAGAAATGTTTATTCGGAAAATTTGATTTCTTGTAGTCTATCGTCTACAATAGGTCTGCACCAACCAACATTTAAAATCAAGAACTAAGTGGAGTTAAGGATTTTAGTGTAATGTTGTGCTATGGTGTATTATCTATAGATTAAATTAGTGAGGTAGTAATAGGTAGAAGATTATTGCTTATTTTTTATTTACTCCCCTAATGTTACCCCTCAAAACAACATTCGTTTGTTTAGAGAATGCATCCGCCACTCCGTTACCGTGTTCCAAATTTAACCTAGCTCTATAAATTCGGAGAAAATTAGTGACATACGGACATACAGACTAAAGATTTACAATTAAATTAACATTATCATTGCCACTAATTAGTGTGTCAAAGATATTTTTTCAAAGTCAACTTATAATTTACGAGAACATTGTAAAATAACATTCCTTCGAACTTCTTACGCGTGGAGTGGCTCGAGTGGCGCGCGGCCTTGACCGGCTGCCATATGGCCGAGAGGAGAGAAATCTTGAATCGGGTCTACTGCCCTAAAAGGTTCCATCGACTTGGTCTTTCGTCTTCAGGCTATAGGACAACCACATAAACGTTTGAACCTTGCACTGAATACAATGCACATGGAATGACACGCTTGTCCCGACCATGTTTGGTTATGGTTAGCTATTCTATAAACAATTACGTTAATAAAATCATTGTGTTGTCATTGTGAACTATAAATGTTGAAATTGTTGTTACCCTACATAGTATCGAGTTCTAATCTAACTCAATAGCTATACAATTTAAGCATTGGTAGTTGTATATTAAATGTATATATAATATAATTATCTTCAATATACGAGCTAGAATTTGATTTCTTTTTTGTTTCGTCTTTCTTGTGAAGCTTTTCCAGCTTTAAGGTTTGCTGGTGTCCAGAGCTGACTGTGATCATTAACGATCACACTCGCCGCTTGTTTCTCTAAACTATTTTCATATAAAAAATATAAATGTCCATTGGGTTAAAAGCAAAAAATATTAGGTACTCTGATACTCCATCGTCGAAACCCACGAGTATCGCCTACGTGGAAATTTCAAGTGTATGATGATATCTACATAAAATTCTAATAAGATGAATTATTATAATACACGTTTTCATACGATCATCGAATCGATGATTAATCGATTAGTTATCTAAACGATTATGATATAGTTATTTTTAGGCCTTATCAGAATTGCAACGAAACCGATGAAACCAAAATATAATAACCGCCGAGTACATACAGTTTCACGACTCTTAGCCGGCCGTGACGTAACTGTGACGTCCGAATTGAAAATGTTCATTACAAAATCTAATTATCGTTACAAGTCTTATAATAATATACGGTGAGCATCTGTGTCAATGGGGCATTTAAGCTCGTTTGTTAAAAATGTGATGACTGTGTTGTAATAACCTCGTAAGAGCGTTAAATACTTTTTTGTAAGCAAAGATTCGAGGATTTAAGTAACATTGAAGGGATTTAGGATTTAATAGTTTTTCAAGTTGTATATTGCACGTTTCGTTGCAATTTTTATTCGTTTATTACCTGTAAAGGAAACCCTATGTTCAGGTTAATGATTTGAAATTAGATAACAAGTTCGATTTCTGTACAATTAATAATAATACTAATTTATAATTATTTAATACGTTAGTTTTTTAACAGAGTATTTACTTTGTAAAAGTACTTTAACGGATGAATACGAGTATTATTATTGTAATATTTGCGCTAAGTAATTCACCTACCTATCGATGTTTGCTTAGTAAAGTTGATTTCACATTATTTCACGTCAAAGTAATAAATGTACCTACAGTGTGTTTAAAATTGTTCAGTGGCAATTAATGAAAAAATATCTTAATTATAACTGATGTTTACAAATCGCTTTAAATTCATACGTTTAATTTGTTGTACCAACCGTGACCGCTCACCGCACCGGTTCGGACGTATTAAAGCATTTCTAGATCCATTATATCTAATTAAATCAATGTTCGTAACATTGCTGACCATATTGTGAAGGACTACGTTTCATTTTATCAATGGAAGCTGTTCATCCAGTCTAGATTTTCCGAGGCCAATAGTTAATTGGTGAGAGAATATTTGATAACAACCGGAAATAAAAAATCGATACGACCTGAAGAGCTTACTTCAAGGTCTTAGCACAACCCAGGCTGGCTTAATGTATCCTTCAGAGCCCAGAAACGTCGATGAGCGGTGGTTTGGGCAGTCATCTACAACTTTACCCCCGTAATACACAAAAAATAATGTAATATATCCTTGTATGAATACTGAGTGATTATTTAATTTAATACATCATGAATAGATATTATATTAGCAGAAATGTATAGAATATACTGATAAGGTCAAATTTATTTAGAGCTGAACTTAGGTTATGGATACTTTTAATTTTTGGCTTCGTTCAGAGGCGCTGAAAAGTGTGCTGAAGTCTATCAAGCACTAGTCAGCACTACACCTTGATGTCACGTAATATTCGTGTATTTCTTGTCATGTGAGTCACAGCAGCGGCCAGGCAACCGTGTCGGCAGCTCTGGGTCACGTAAGCATGCTCCGATACCTCTGCTCCAATAACCAGAAGTAATGCCTGGTAATATGAGAAAAAACATTGGAAAATGAGTAATGCCATCGGAATATCCGACCTTTTTTAAAGGGAAAGAGTTAACAGGAATATAGTTCAACGAGTGCTAATGACCACTGCAACTTAAGGATCTATACTCGTTCTTTTATGGTCATATTTGTTTTATACTGTTTGCTATTTACGTAGTAACTGTACCGAAATTATGCACGATCATCACCTACAAGATATTCACGTTTATACGTATATGTCTCTCAGATTTAAACAAGGTTTAATATGGTGCATGTGGTACATTTAGTAATTAATGTTTCTTATAGTATTTACTTTTTTAGACCTAGGATTGTTATTAAGTTATGATTTTCTTTAATATGAATCGCGGTTTAAGGGTTTTTGAAATCTTTACATTAGATATACAGTCAATTAGTTATTCTATGATCTTTTAAATTTAACTTTGAGATAGGATGACCTATATGACGATTTTAATTTTTTATGAGTGTCAGTGTTGCACATTTCGTTAACTTGCGTGAAACAAATGAAACTAGGTGAACTGCATGTTCGTTAATTATTTACAAGGCTATTTTGCTCTCAATAAGGCTATTCTGAGTTAGATGGTTAACGAAGCATTGACACATCCTACGCTGAAACATTTTAAGACGTGCATAAATATACTACTCTGTACATTGGTGTTCTTTTTTTTTAATTTAAATGTAGAGTAAGCTGTTTACGAATTTTGTCAGTGGTGAAGAGGCGGAAACAATATATTTCTCTTTTTATGTGTCTTTTGTATGTCTCTTTATTTGTGTAAATATAATACAAAACCATTTAAACACATTAATATGATATTTGGACCTAATATCATGGGTTTGTCCGGTTCTCAGGATATTTTTTATCCCGGAAAACTATCATTTTCCCGCTGGATAACAGACAGAAGCTAGTTTAATTATTAATAAATTATCTACATTTTTGGAGCTATTCCAATATTTAAAGTTTTCTTAATTTATAGAATTCCAAAAAATTACACTTATATCCATAAAATGAGGTAAACATGAAATTTATAATGTGCCTGAAGTAAATGAGTAGCAACCTTCAGGCGGTATATTTATAGGCATAAGTTTACTGATGCGAATCCACGTCGGGTTACTAGTGTGTCTGTAACTTTATCAACGTATAAAATGTTTAAAATAACTACTTCCCTTCTATTGTTGTAGCGCCTTTAACAGTTCTCTGCACATCCTGAAGGTTACCTGTTATAGAGTGCTACTTAACTTTAAGTTCACCATTTGTACCGTTTGGTTCAAGAAATAAATAAATAAGTTTGCGTTCCATGAATACCATCCACTTCTATAAATTCTATACCCACCTCTATTCATTCAGAAAGAAAACTGCTTAAAAGAGAAATATGGAATGCATTCGGATGTAAAGCGTGGGAAATTTCAGTCACTTAAACAGTTCCCATCCAGTACTAAGCTCTTCAAAATGCCGCGCCGTCGACATGTCGCGTCCAAATTACACGCGAAGCCGTGAACGTTGAATTTCCATCCGCGTTAATCTCGTTACATATATTTCCTCAAAAGCACGTTCACGGCCGTTTAAAATTCATAAATCCTCTTTTCCTACTTTTGAAACTGGTGTATTCGGTGTTTCTGGTTGTCGTTTTGATTTTATCGAATGTTTTGAATTTCTTAAGGAACTTTTTTTTTAGGTTTCGTAGATTTGTGACGGCTACCAGTTCGCACTTGGCAAGCGTGACCCGAGAGAAATCATAGAAAAGTAACGGGTTACAATTAGTTATTACAATGTAACTTTTGTATATATTATACTTGTAAACTTTAGTCTTTTCTCCGTATTTTAAATAGTTTCAATAACCACGTTAAATTGTTCCTCTCGTCTTTTTTATATTTCAGATTTTGTTAAGTAATAGCGAGTTGCAAAATTTCTCTTATTTTTTTTTTAATATTGTGTCTCGTTATCAGGTATATTGGTGTCAGCGTTGGGTACAATCTCTTCATTTACATTCGCACATATACATACTGATACCTGACTTGTAGGTCGCCTCTCGTTAGGAACATTGCATAACAGTCCAATTACTGTTGTAGGCGGGACTTATCTGTGTCATTACCTACTTTACCGGCCGGCTTCTAAGTTCGGATTAAATCCCGTATTCACAAACGGTACTATGAGATCTCACAGTGAAATAGAAAGAGAGGATTGATTGTTTGTATTCCCGTCTACTTCACTCTAGTTTCTTAGAATACGCACTATCAGTCTTTTCCATTTCC
The DNA here is from genome assembly GCA_018251375.1 of Calpodes ethlius. NCBI lineage: Eukaryota > Metazoa > Arthropoda > Insecta > Lepidoptera > Hesperiidae > Calpodes > Calpodes ethlius. Next base: position 9,667 of record DWPA01001325.1, on the reverse strand, counting down.
CTGTGAGTGCTCATAGTATTGTTTGTGAATATGGGGGTTAGACTCGTATATACATATGTTTAGTTTCATATAAGACTGCATCCGCGTCATTGCGCCCACTGACCCGGCATGGTCAAGCCATGGCTCTTGTACTGCAACTAGATCCAGCGACGCACCGGCCGGAACCATCAGGCCGCTCCACGGGTATCGGGTTCAGTTATGTTATGACTACTGTTTGTAGATCTTTACTGTGATTTATTGTATCTCAAGATTCACACTCGTATCTGTAGTCAAGTTAAAGTAATTACTTGAGTAATAATAATGACGTAAGCAACTTATTCGTCGACTATACTAAAATTTGTCAGTCCTTACTCCATTCAAATTCTTAGATATTGAATAAAAACAGTTGCTTAAATAATTACTTCAACTCAAATAATTACTTTAATTTGACCATATATACACGTACCTATGTAGGATGCGAATTTCGTATTGCTCGGATATAAGAAAAAACATTTTTGGAAGATTTATAAATCTTGCTCCTACTTTTCGCTATAGGATTATACTACTCGTTAAGTAACAGCTTTTTCATTTCAATAAATGAAAAATTATAACCTACAAAAATGGTTATATCACAGATTGTATTGTTAATTATAAATAAGCAGATAATTTGTGAGCAATTTCGTACACCGTACGTAAATAACACCTTCAAAAAGGAGTATTGAGTGTAAATTATTTTATGAAATACGTTTTTGTTTATTGTATAAAATATTATATTTTATATACTACAGATGAATTCTAATTATTTGTTACAGTAGTTATTATAATTTGAAACTGTTGCAGTAAAACCGGGGCAAAGCGATTCAGTCATTATCATCTTGTATTAATACTTCCATACATGAAATGAATATCTGCTGCCTTTGTTCCAAATCGACGGAACCGTTTATGGTAAAGACGACGTAAAATTGGCACACGATATTATGTGTACAGACCTGCTTAATCAGAAAGCTGCTCATACCAATTATTCTTTCAGCATTATGAAGCTTTTGACAAGCGCAGACTAGAAAGAGCAGAAGGAAAAATAAAAGTTGCCAAAAATAAAAGTATCCGCTGCAAAAAAAGTAAAAAAGAAAACAATGGACTTCTTCGTTCTTAGACGTTATCAAGTTGGTCTAACGAAGGCTTTTGTCAAGTGCTCGGTAAGTCCGGAGAATTTTCGAGACTTGGAGCAAAGTAAGCCTGCAATCTCAGTTCGTAACATATGAAAGCATTTATGATATCATCATTTTCATGAAAAGAGGAACAATTTTGTTCTCTGCTGCTCTACTCTGTGGAATGAGTATTATTTTAATTATTGTTCTTATGTGTATCACAAAGCGATTTAAATGCTGCATTGCTCAGTGATAAATGACGAAAAAAATTATTGAGTTATTCGTGTATCACAAACTTAACTTTTATGTCTCGTTAAATTATGTTACGAAAGAACGGAGTCTCTTGACACAGACTAGTGTTCTTTGGGAAAACTCCAGACATAGATTATAATTTTTTAATTTATTTTTAGAGTTTAGAAAATTTAATATCATTATCTTCTTGAATTCTTACTTCTTGAATTTCTATATTTTATTTCATAGTTATAATATTTTCTTAAAGTTTGCCCGAAGAAGAAATTCAGCGCATCCATTCCAAAGATATTGAATTAAATTATGATAGGAGCGTGGATTCTCCCAAAATTATATTCTTCGCTGTCAAAACAATTTACCCTGTCAAAACTTTCTATTTTCTGCTTTGCTATTCGTTATAGACAATAACCTCTAACAAAATCTCTTTGTGAAACCTTGTCTCATTTCTCAGGGTCAACAATTTATTACCATAATAGCAAGTTGCCGTGTTCTCATTGTACTAAATGTCAGATATACACGTTTAACAAGCAATTACCATTAATCACAATTAAACTTCTAACTCCTTAAAAATGTCTGTCATGTTTCCGTGTAATTAACGCCTCGAAATATGAAAACTAATACAGTTATTTATCAAGATACGTTAGTTACTTGGAATAACTTACAATTTGAAATTGGAACATCTTATAAGTTCGAGAGAATAAGATTGAAATAGCAAGATTGGATAATTAACTGACAGTGTCGTTAGCACGGTATCTCCAAGAGCGACATGATGCGAATTTCTTTATCTTTCTAAAAAAAAAAGGAAAAGAGTAGTATTACATTTTTTAAAACATTTTAATAGAACTCGTTCGTGTGAGATCTCTGAAAACCTTGTAAGAACACAAGGTTTCTAGTAATGTCAGTGTCGCGTTGACTAGCTCATTATTACAATCCGTAGTTTATTAGTCATTTAATACTATTAACTCATACTCAGGTTTGTGTCTTAGAGAATTTATATATGGTATAAGTGACCTTATTATATAGTTTACAACTACAACGTTGTTTCTTAAGGTTATATTCTTTTTTTATAATCATTTCTAACGGTTAATAATTGTATATAATGTTACTTGAGATATTTCAACTGAAGCTAATGAAAACAACATTGGTCAGAAATTGTTACGTAACAAGTGGACAACTTAATTTCCTAAATTAACTCCACTTGCGAGAAAATTAGCTTAATCGGTCTGCTCTGACCGTATAAGTGTCGAACACATGTCGCAGCTGTCACTGTAAAGATGCCATCGTTTTACTTTAAGAGACGTTAAACTATGACCATAATTCCCGTGTTTGAATCCACTTGTGCTCGAGTTGCTGTTCCCCACATGTTTTTATTCGCCTTAGCCCAGCTGCAAAACTGATTATCAGTGTGGGGCGAGCTATAACCTTACAAGTTGAAGTTGTCGTGTGTTTCCGAGCAATTAGTTGTGGAAGAATGCGTACGGTCTGTAGTCGGTTTAGCTGCACATGGTGTGGCCACGCCGCCGTCCGCACCCCTCCTCGCGACGTATAGTTCAACAGTCTCAACCGCGCCCGTCTTCAATATCAACGTGTCCGTGTTTTAACGCTTCCCGCAAACTAATTCCCAGTTAATTTTAACGTCGTGAACTACAGTGATAAGTGAATTGTTAAAGTTGTCTGTCGTGGATTTGGTTTTAATTGAAAATGTTACTGTCTACTGTCTTTGAGGTATTTGAATTGGAACTTTCACAATCTTTTTTTTTTGTGTTTTTGTTTTTAAGTGTTGAAAAGATTAGCCTCGTATTTAATGTGAATGTTCTTTAGATATGACGATTGGAGAAATACTTCTTTTTGTGAAGTTCCTCGGTTTTTAATGGTTTTAATCTTAAATCACATTAATAACGTTATTTACTTTTTTGTCTGTATAAAATTAATGCAATAAATATAACGTCCTTAAATCGTCTACAATCAATATTATCAGTCGCAGATAACATTTTATCTTGCATTTTATTTATTTTATCTACCACAGCTCGACTTATCGTCGGCATAGAAGCTCAGTGCGTTGCAGCGATCGAACATAATTTTTATATCGGCTTTTTTTTTCAAAATTCTGCATGGATGTTTACACCATACTAGATACTCTCAGGATTCCGTTCTGCTATGATTTTCGTAAGTTTTTTTTTTTTAATACGCCTTTGACTTTACCTTGATGATTTATAAAATTCAAGGTGTGATTTTTTTTTTTGGAAATAATCGATTTTAAACAGTAATTTTAAATGAGAATAAATTATGTTTTCGTTTATTAATTCGACAGTCTTGCTCATTTGGACGCTTGGCTTCCTGAATTGTTTTTGTTGTCAATTACTGTTGTCATGCGAGAAAATTTCTCCTGAAAAAAAAACCAGTACTTCGAACATTGTTTTGATGCAATCATAATAAGTGTAATATTATAATAATTGAATAATCACGAGTTTAGTAAAAAGTGCATTAAAAAATTCAGTAGTAGCATAAATAGTTATTGAGTCAGATCTCGGTTTTACTTTTAAAATAAAACGTTGTGAAATCGGGGGAGTTACATCGTTGATTGCAAAGCACGTGTATATTTACGAAAAATCAATGGCAATTTTAACATTCCCGTCTCGCAAACCGTAGACGGAATAATGTGAGGGTTGCATTTGTGGGGGACGATGTTTGCTGGAATAATAAAACGGTTGATAGTTCTCAGTTCGATATACAAATATTGCTCTTTTACAATGATTTATTCTTTTATGAAATCTACTCTTTCTTAGGAACTTTTGAATATTTTCTCTACGTGTTCGTTTAAAATGTGCATTCTGTTAAAATATATTGAATTCGTAAATATACGATACTTTAATACTTTATTGTACAATCTATAAAATAGTTGCATAATTTAATACTGAAAAACATTCTCTCACAGTCAACTATGGTGTAGGTTTGAACTTATGGCAGATGGCAACATTAATAAAGATCGATGGCATTTGCAAACAAATTATGTTCGTGAAGTAATTTGTCTCGTGAGACAGCGGGATTAAGTCCTCTTGTGATGTTTAAAAAATATTTTGCTGAAAATATTTATCAGCGTTCAACCAAATTGATTCATTTTACCACGAACTGCATTGAAATGTAAGGTAAACGAGTGATTCATTTTATTTTTAAACGATTGATTGATTGATTGATGATGATTGATTGGAAATTTTGAAGCTTTTACAGTCTTTCGGTTTATGTCTGACGTAAGCGATCAAATTTGTAAGCAACGTAAGCACCGTTAAGAATTCAATGAGTTAGGTACCGCTAGCAAAACAATTATTAATGTTTCCTTTTCTAAGGCAAGTTAATGGTTCATTAGAACTTCAGTTTGTAAGGCAATGTAAAACCTCTTGGGATAGGTTAAGTGTTAATTAAACAGCTGATTCCACATAAACGGTCATGCCATGTGTATTCCATTAGCTGTCCCTTTTAACAACGAATACGAGAACATTTTTTTATGTACACCCTAAAGAATTTTCAAGAATAATACGTGCTCCTAAACCTACAAATCACTCGTATATGTTCATCGATCAGTTAAAATTAGACAGACGTCGTCAGATTCATTAGGAGAATTGCTACTGTCGGAACTTCCGATACTCCATTTTGTATTAACCCTTTTATAGCAGCACGCTGAGCCTTTCTTAATTACAAGGGAAACTTTTATTGTACAATAAATAATTTTTGTTTTAAATTATGAAATATTTTATATTCCAAAAGGGAATAATATAAAATGATTCATGTATAAAGCAATAACAGCAAAATAATTAGTAGCAAATTACGTACTTCTTGCGACGAATTTATATTTTTGGGTCTATGTATTTTTATCCTTATTCTGCAACATTCACATCCATTTGCCAAAATTCGTATCGATTTTGGGGCGATGCTGACGCTATTCCGCGTCCTCCCCTGGGCAGAGCTCCACCCATCGCAATAACCAAACCGTGTTATACAGTTGTCAGCGTGACATGTCACCTAATTTAGCGATATCCAAAAACTTGTAAGGTCGTCTCGTCGCGATATTGTTTTCGTTCTGTTATCGTAATATATTGCTGCCGATATTGCTGTATTGCGATTTCGATGATCGATTTTTTTATTATCGTACGATTCGGATTATTTAGAAGCTATTTAATCTTATAGGTATTTTTATAAAACGATACGTCGTTATTGCTGTAGGGTTGCAATTTCCTAGAGAATATTTTTAATGATCTTTTCATATTCCTCCTCTATCATGCTGTGGTGAAAATAATTCTAATAAGTTTGATCTTTCAACCAATCTAGAAGTAGGTACTTCGTAGCTAACAAATTGGGGGATCGACGCCGGCGTAAAGCATGTTTATGTTTCATGTTGTGTAGGGGGAATTACTTTATCCTTTTTATTTTTCTTTACTAAATCCTCAGATTGCAGATATGATAAATTTCATAAGAGTTTCATATACTTAATTATTTTAAGTTATTGTTGATAAATAATTACGTTTTTCCTTCACATTATCAGACATACCTAATCGTTTAATGTGAGTTCTGTACAAAAACATCTCTAAATAATTAGGCAGTTAATGACTGCTTGTTTAATTGTACGCATACGGAATAAAATTTGTCGAGCTTAGTCAGGTAATGGCATGAATTTGTCGGCGTGCCAAATAACGGCCCAGGGTTGGCAGGCTCGGGCGACGGGGGCGCGACAGGGGCGAGCCTTGTAGAAACTGGGACATTTGCACCCGCCAACACGCCATACTAATGAATTCCAAAAACATGTTTAAAATTATGTCGGATAAAATATAACGCCGACTTTTTAACAGAATATTTTACAGAAAATTACTTTGATGACGTATACTTCGTTCTAGAAATGACGTAAAATTTTAGTTACCAGCTTATTTTTTCTTCATACGAACTGTATTATGCCGGATGAAAAATGAAATGTCACGAAACGATCTAGATGTTTGATTAATTAAATGCACAGAAACAGTTTTGTTGATAAAGTTTAATTAAAGAATCATGAAAATTTTCACACACTTACGCCCCAATTTTTCTTGAGCGCTATCAAAAATATTCAAAACTCAAACAAAATCTGCCTCCCCGTTGCTGTAACAGGTCACCCTTTGTTTGAACTCCAGATGGTCAAAGGTCATTTGTAACAAAACACTCAAAACATTTTCCTTAAATTTGTTAATTAAAAAAAACTTTTCTGTTTTCTTTCTACTCTTTTCCTTCTTGGCCACATCCATATAGCCTATAGTGTTACTGATGTTCATGAGCAATGATGGCCACTTACCATCAATAGCTAGTATGTGCTTGTGTCAGCTATTTACATAAGAAACATGTCTATTCGTAATTAATCTATCTAACATATTTGTCTAATCGTTGTCACCATGTCATGTCATATCGTATCGAACACTTTCATCAGGACATTATCAAATTACCTGACGATAACGAAGTAGGTAATCACTAATTATAATTTATGATTTCAAATTTCGATTTAAAATTTCCATTTATTTTCTAGAGTATTAGTATAGACATACGTCATTGCGTGTTGATTATCTTTAGCTATACTTAAAATCAGATTTCACCGATCGATTTCAATATGTATTCAACCAAAAATCCTATCCTGTACGTATAATACTATACTTGCGTTGTAGACTAGATTCAATTATTCGGCTGACGGGACAGATCCGGCTACGACGTAAACGATCGAAAATGAAACGTCTATCCCTTAACGTCGTAGATTTATTTACGTAATGAGTTTAGAGATTTATATAATGTATTTTGGTTTATTTACAAACAAGATGAAATTAAATGAATCCAACGATGATAGTAATATACTAGTACGAATAACATCGGGGTCAATGAACTTAAATTAGTTGCGTCAAATAATTTCAGTGTATAAACGTGGCGATGTTTTAGCTCAGTTAGTAGTGATATCGTCTGCTAAGTTAGTTTCTGGGTTTGATGCCTGATCAGGGTAAAGATTTACGTGGCCGATAACAGTTTGTTCCTTGGTTATGAGTGTCTAAAAAATGTTAAAAATCAATCAATAAGATTACGATGTTCCATAGTTAAATCTAAGAGATGAAGATAGTAAAGAACACAGCAGTAAAAAGACGAATCCTAATTAAATATTTATTTCCATGGATCTATAATTATACATATATCTTTTAATTTTTTTTGCTTGTTTGTAAAAATCGACTGAAGTAAATATATATGGGTAAATATTTTATATGTGGCCAGCTACTTCGCTAACAGAGATGTAACAGAGGTGTATTGAGTTATTTATAAATTCTATAACAGGTTTAAACTAAAATAAACCAAATAAAAATTGATGATATTGGAGAAAAATCTTTAGTAATTACTTATAACTTATAATTAAGTTAATAATCTTAACTTAAAAATTAAATATGCATTCGAGTCAACCAAGTAAATAATTGCATATATAACTGTTTAAAAATTATAATAAAAAAGTGCAATATTGTGTGGGACTTTGTAATATAACAATAATATTTCTAAACCGTGTGTATTATTCTTAAAGTTGACTGAGAAACGCGACAAAAGCGGGAAAATGAATGGCTAAGTAAGTGGACTCATGAAACTTCTCCTCAACTCTATTGTTTGTGGAACATAATACACTTTTATATTATTTACAGTAGAAATAGGCCGCTCACGAGTTACGTTCACAATGAAAAGATTGAATACAGTAATAATATTCTATTATTACCTATCTTTTCAGCCGATGTTCACCATTAGTGCTCGGCGTAGTAGTTCGTTAAAATATCATATTAAAAAATTACTGTCTCAACTCATGGCTATTATTAACCTATTATCAAAATTTATGTTTTCATTATAACATATACGTAATACTACGATTGCAATACCATTAGTCCTTGAATTTTCGATAATTTAACAATATCAGTGTTTATCCCTTCTGTTTATATTTAAAGTATTTTAAGTTACTCTATGTTTAGAACGTTTTTAAAATTTAAATTAAAAAAAAAAGAATAGTATTTCTTATGTGTGGGAAAAGTGAATAGAAAAATATGACGTTTATATGGAAATAAATGTTATATTGTTTAGTAATGTGGAATAAATAAAATGTTAAAAAGAGATATAAATATGACATTAATTTAGATATATTATTATGACATTCCGAATATATATATTCTTCGATTCTTCTTCGGCTACTGTTTATTTTAATTGAGTAATCCAGGGATATTCAAGTATGTTGCAATAATTTATTTATGTACGGTCGACGCGGCGACGTGACTAAATATAATTCATAAATCTTATAGGATATGTCGTTTAATAATTGTTTTGTAATTAAACTTGTTTACTTGGACTTGGACTAAGTGAAGGAAAGTATCGTAGGAAATCTATATATCTGAGAGTTATCCATAATGTTCTCAAACATCTGTGAAGTCTTCCCGCGGTTGATCAGCGTAATGTACTATGGGCTTTACCCCTCTTATTCTGATAGGACAGTTATCGCTCGTGATGGGACCGGGATACTATTCATCTTTCATCATAATAGTGAGATGAATGACTTGTTATCTATCAATTCATAACGCCTCAATAACTTAATAGTCAAAAAAATAAGAAATACTAATTTTTTGACAGCTATTAGGCTAGGCTAGACTATAATATTATTAATGATAATTGATTGATAGAATATTGAAAACAGCCGTTATTCTTTACCATAATAGTTAAATGAATGTCTAAACGTCTGAATACTAAACTTAAATGTTCTATTCTTACTACGATCCAAAAGTAGAGCTTACAAATTAAAGGTGTCAATAATGGTAACGCGATGCGATTTAAACAAATGATTATTTTAGTAACGATTTCCTCACCACAGACGACTGTCATCATGTCATGAGAGCTGTTCATGTATAGTACTAGTGTGGTTCTAGGTTGGTAATGACTGAATATCGTGCCCTGTAATGCTATTAAAATAACATTATTATAATAGCTTCATCGTTTAAAGAGGATAGAACCTCAAGAAATTTTAATCTTTTAACATTATTTTCAGGATTATTCTTTTTCAATGACAAATTCTATGTTAGCAATAATCAAAATAATTTAGTTCAAGATTAAAGTGATAATTGTCTTCAAAGATTTGTTATATAATGATATTAACATATAATAGATCGATTTATTTTATAATTAAACGCTAGCACTCTAACACTCATACTCCCGCAGCGGTATGCCCTGTGTCGCGGGCGGCATGAACAACACGAATAACACGTCACTGACACCCATGA